>VUQK01004401.1:6494-18213 GCA_015106715.1 Bujurquina vittata | reverse complement strand
TGGGGTCCACCTGACATGATTTCAATGCACTCGGCGAGCACCACAAAGATGGAGCATGCACGCACGCACGCACACACACAAGGCTAAGAGCTTGAGCTGAGTGCCACCCACCTGCTTTCTACTCCACAGAGAGCTGTTGCCATGGCACTGCTCTTTACAATACACACACACACACACACACACACACACACACACAAAAGTTCAATATTCCACTCTCGTTTTCCCCTTTTCCACACATGGGTGTGGGTGGGAGGGCTGGTGGGGGGCTCGGTTTCAGCAGTCAGGCCATTATTTCACCATGGCTGTTTGCTTATGGCCTATTAGGGGACATAGGGACTGGAACGTGACTCAGCACTTTCTGGAGGGGACAAGACAGAAAGGCCACAAGGGTTGCCACTGTATGCCGGGCCCAGTATGAAAACACATGGTCACACATAGATGTATTTACACTGACAGATTCCTGCTCAAGTTGGAACCCCCAAAAAGATTAGTCAACCACATGCTTGTGTACATGTGTATAAATTGTACCAGTACCAAAGCTGGGCAGATTCTGATTTGGTAAGGATTTTACTCAAATAGATCTGGCGGCATGAGGGGGAATGCGCACACCCACGCATCTCGCACCAGCATGACTGCCTGTGAACAAGGTCACTGTGTGCCTCTGAGAGAATGTGACAGCATGACAAACAGGAGGAAGGCTGGAGGGGTAAGCAGGGGGAGAAAAGAGAGGGGACGTAAGAGGAGAGCTAACAGGAATACTGGGAAGGCCTTTGAAGACAATGTCCACTCTGGCCAACATCAAATGCCATGGCAATAACCACGTATCGAAGGGCAATGGGTTTTGGCAAAGCACGCAGCATGAATAAATAGCATGGGTATTGCATCTATAAACACCATCTAAGAACAGAATCAAGGGGAAATGCTGCTAGGCAGCTATGTCGCCTGACTTCCAACGTCTGTGCAGCACCTGTTGGCCTGCTGGACTTCACACCTCGCAGCCTGAGCCCAGTAAAACTTTTAGGCCTCAATTCTCACCACATGGTAAAAGGTTACGAAAATACAGCACTGATATTTTGGACTAGCTGCTCCCTTTTTTAAGTTGTCCTAAAAATTGTAATTCAGTGGTGATTAAATGTTATTTAATGACCTAATTTTGCATTGTTTCTATAACTATCGACACCATTTCAACTTTTCCTCTGCTACTCTGAACAGCCCGTCTGCTTTTGATCCTGAAGGACTTCCCAACTAAGGTCATTACATGTGAAGCTGAATGCAAGCAGGCCAAACAAGTGCAGCAGAGAGCTGAAGGACGAGAGAGAGTGCGGAGCTGGAGAAGAATGATCAGCACTGAGGGGAAAAGATCTAATTAAATCTTAACTATAAATGAAAACTAAGCAGAACGCAGAACACAGAGTATAAACACAGAAAACCAACACATTTATTTCAAAAATGTGGATGACAGTGGTTAAAAAAACTCAACTCAACAATGGTTTGTGTCAACAACGATAAATGTTGATATTACATGTCAGCTTTAACTTTAAAAAGCACCAAAGGTGGTAGCTTGAAAATGACATTACTAAACAGGTCACCTTTAACTGTTTGTGGGGAAATGACGCACAGCCACCTATCACAGCATATGACATAAATTACTGGGCAATACTGCAATTATAGCTACACTTTCTGCTAAATGCCAATCATGAGTCAGATTAAGGGAGGTCAGAACAGCCTGCAAAACAACTCAGTTACCAACAAGGCTTTTCAGGCTTCTCTGCCATCAATACCATATGGCTGTTCGTGAACATTCACGTGTTTGGCTTGACCAACATTTCATTTTAAATCCGTCAAAGTGACTTTCTGTGACACTCTGTTTCCATTTGGCGTTCAGTTTCAATCATTCAGTGCATTGCAACCAAGCCTAAAGGGACCCCACAGGCTCTATGCAATGGGAAATCTTGTTTTTCAAGGTGTCTTTTATACATAAACTACAATTACTTAGTTAGCTAATGTTAATAGTTTAACATCACTGTTAAGTGCATTGAAAGATAAAACAGCCTGAAAGAGTTAGATCTATAAATACAAAATAAGAGAAAAAAAACAGGCAGATATTTTGATTCAACGCTGTTTACCTTTAGTTGTTTGGCTCACGGTAAACAGTGTTAATAACTGTCCACTTATATTAACAAATTAAGTCAGACTAAATTATTCACTGCTTTCTCTCTCCATGCACCAGCATCTATGCACCAAAAGCATGAAGCAGCAATGCCTGCGTCTGCACTGCTCTGATATTCTCACAGTTTGCCCTTTTGCGGCTGGATGGTGCCAAGTTAACCGAGTCACAGCCCCGATGCCTATCGGCTTTTCTGGTGTATAATCAGCTTGGTAGTCTGTGCTTTTTCCACAAATATTAATTTTGACAACAATATTTATACTGTTGTCAAAATTCTCTGCAAATTCCTTTTAGAAGCTTTAGGAGGTTAAAAGGCCTCTGTCGTGGAAAAGGACTATGGTAGGCAGTCAGTATATATAAAAAAATACTGACGGCCTGCCATAGTCCTTTTCCACGACAGTTGCCTTTTAACCTCCTAAAAGCAATTTGCAGAGAAAAACTCTAGGGCAACTAAAGTAATACCTGGACTATACAGACTTAATAAAGCAGAAAAAGCTATTTGTTGCAGTATTGAAGTCGGACAAGAGATTTTTTTGGAGGGGGCTAAAATGTAAACAAAACCAGTAGGTATTCTGCAGTGCCAATGGGCTAATGGAATTAGGTGCACTCACTGCCAATGCCACATATTAAGTATTAAGCAATAAATGTGGGCGCTTTAGTGTGACTCAGTCTATTGGCTGGCAGAAGTTGATGGTTCAAATTGGAGTCCGATTCTGTTCCATCAGTGACCGTGCTGATAGCACAGTTTTAGCCATTATGTTTTGGGAAAATAAGCAAAAAAATAAATTAAAGCAAATTCACTTGATAGAAAACATTTTTCAAAGTGCAAGTCTGAAAGGACATTTAGTGTTGCTCTAAATAAAACAGCCATCTATGTAATTTCACTGTGTAGCAGCCAAAATAGAATTAGGGAATTGGTTTTGCAAAAGAGAAGGGAAATCCCTTTTCTGCTTGTGCAGCGGTCGATACCACGTACCTGTAATTTAATTGCAGTTGTTCTTGCTGCTGTTTTGCATTAAGAACAACTGCAGAAGCGAAAAACAGAGACCGACGCTGCCACGTCCGATGAACATTTGATTGGAATATGGCTGCAAAAAGAGTACTTTTAAACTGTCAGGGAAATAATTACTCAAATGTGTTCCAACCACACTTCTCCATACAGAGAAGTTGTAAAACAATGTACTTGCACGGGTCACTCTTACAGAGATCTCACTAGTTATTTTCATGTTAGACTACCCTGCCTCATTCTATTGAAGCTGGATTTCAGATCCTGCCCACACATACACAATGATATTTTTAGTAATTTCACCATATTCATATTCTATCATTGCCTACCATACCAAAACATAAATGATAAATTTACTTCTGCTGGGCTTTGTCCATTAGTGCTGCCCAACATCATTTCAGGATCGACACTACAGTGCGCACGTGTGTAATAGTTACATCGCAGGTCATGCTACAACTCATTTGACACACAAGTATATTGCCTCAGTCGTGAGGAAATGACAATAATGTCTCAGTCACAGGCACAGCGGAGTTTCTCGTCTAGTGTCTGAGTTGAAAGAAACTGTAAATAAAAAGATAAAATTTAAGAAAGGATGATTTGCATTCAAATGCTCATCACCTTATGAAGTAGTTTTCAGTTTTGCAAAATGATTTTTTATTTTCTATGCCCCTGCATAAAATCAACCCAGCCATTACTCAGTGATCAGAAATTCATGTAATCTGGAGAAAAATCATGAAAATTCCTTTGTTTAATTATTTTTCATGCAGTCTGGCATGTTTCAATTTGTACTTTACACATTCTATTCTAAATAATACACATAACCCAACACTACACTATTTAAACACAGACTAAAGACAGAAGTTGTTTTACTTGTGTTAACTGTTCTTAAACACTGTGTGAAGAATTTATTTATAAAATAAATACTACAAAATACTGCAGGAAACAAAGGAAAAAGAGCGCAGAGCAAATTTATGTTTGGATTATTAACATATTTCATCTTACAACCTATCAGTAAATAATTATGATCTGGTGTCATTAGACGTGTACATGATTGAAAAAAATCTACATTACACATCATCTATCCATCTACGGTATTTTTCTGTTCACGTGCTTTTCCCCCTCTTATTTATTTATTTTTATTATTTGCTTTTCTTTTCTCGTCATTGTTCTTTAGTTTCCTCTTTCCCATTACGTAGCTCCAGTGAACTGACTCCCTGTCAGGCAGCGTGACCCAAGAGGAAGTAACCAGCTGAATTATTGAGAGCATAAAAATGCTGCTGCTAATGGATCCTGAATAAACACACTGGCTAAGCTGCTGCCGTGGCATCCTATCTGCCATGGGGCATCAAGCTGAAAATACTGAGGCTGAGAATGCAGTGACTGGGAGCTCCTCGCGCAGCTTTGTTTGCGGCTGAGCCACGGTCATGAGACACTTGTGTCACCACGGAGCTTTTGGGGTTCTGTAAAAAAACCTCATATCATCAATTGTGAATTAGGGATACAAAAATAGTTGGGTTTTTTTATATTACAAATTATCCAGCTTAACTCAACCTTGCTAGAAAAATCTACATTATTCTAGTGCTAGGCGATTAATGAAAATATATTTTCAATCATAATTTTTTTGGGGGAAAAAAAAGGAATGAGAAAGGAATTTTTGTGCTGCAATCATTTTTGCAATGATGTTCTGGTCTTGTGAATTCAGCAAATGCCTTTTCTCAGCAGAGATGAGCTCTATCACTTCCTAAAAGCCAAAACATACTCAGTGTTTTAAGTGTAGATCGAGCCAAAATGACAAAGAGATCCACTAGTCAACACATGGAGTGTGAGATAAGTGAGGTCTGCCTTCACATCCATACTGCACCAAAACTCCTGAGGTGGAGGCTGTAGCTGGTGGCCCTCAAAGACCAGTTTGAGGGTCAAAAATACCTCCTAATGTAGGTCCATCACAACAATCTTGTAACACCTTTTCCCTATTTACTTAAAAACCATCTACATAAACACAATATTCAAGGCCATCTGCAAAGCATTTTTAACATTGTTTTGCTCCCAGAGATCATTTAATATTCAAATGTCGAGCAGATAAATCTTCCTACTTGAGGTGTATTTTGGTTTGTGCGCCATTTTTTCCTTCACAGGTCCCATCACACAGAAACAAACTGGCACATGTCATTACCTTTTAACACAGTAAGAAATAGGGAAGGTAATCAAGGATTCATGTAATGAGCTAAAACAAAAGTGTGCGTGGGCTGGTACATGTATGAGAATGCTCAGTCCCATTAAACTACTTCTGGATCCAATTCCAAAGAAGGCACCACACCACAGCCTCTCCATCTTGTTCTGTGATAATGAATTTACTCAAAGGGGAATGAGAAGAAGAGATAGAAATTAAAATAAAAATCAAGGAAGCCATAAAAAAAAAGAAAAAGAAAGTGGGGCAAACACATTGGGCCTGCAGCAAACTGGGGCCTCTTATCATATGATTCAGCTGGAATCTGTATGTCTGACTATTTTATCTTTTGGAGAGTTTTTTTTTTATTTGAAATGCAGGAGAAAGCACGAGCAAAAACAGGAAAAAAGGCATTTAACTGTTAACAAATTACAGCCGCTTTCATCATAGCCCCTACATTTACTCTGGCTCAAACATAATTGGACGTACTAACATGATCACAAATCTGAGCATTGGTTTTTCATACTTGGAAGCAAGCCCTTTGCAATCAATAGCTGCCTGAAGACTTAAACACATGCACATCAACAAATGCTCAGTTTCCTCCCTTGAGGTACTGCTTTTTTTAGTTTCTTTTCCTGGCTTCAGTTTGCACCATTTACTTAACTAACAATAACTGGTTGGACATTTTTTTAATCTAGTTAATATTGCCTAAACTAAATGAATGTATTATAATATGCACTCAGTGGCCACTTTGCTAGGTATAGCTGTTCAAACTGCTTGTTAGTGCAAATATCTAATCAGCCAATCAAGTGGCATGGTTGTTGGTGTCAAAACAGGTGAATGTTTAACCTGCTTCTTTAGGACAGGAAGAAGTACAGCCAAACTAAAAGGTGATGCAATCTGGTGCGCCTAACCTATGGCAAATCTGAGCAAGTGGAGGAAAAGGGAAAAAAGGAAAAATAATAATTAAGTAATAATTCATTAAAATACAGAAAGAAGCAGCCTTTATAGAAGGCTTTGATGCAGATGGGCAAAATTTTCACAAACAATTAAAATACCTGTTTTAAAAACTGTCGATTTTTTCTTGCATTAACCCCAAAGTGCATTAATGAAACTGATCCAACAGACTTGGGTACGCATTATAGTTGCTGTTGCCTTGTTGACTGATGTCACTTTTCACTTTATGGTGTGGTGCATTTTTTTTCTTTTTTGCAAAAAATATAGGACTATAAAAAATTTTCACATAATCAAAATGCAGAAAGTAAAGATGAAGCCATGTACTGTATTTTATTTATCTAAAAATAGGAATTTGTAGATAAAATTGTGCAAAAAAAAAAAAAAACTTCACTCCTCTGGGGATATGTACGCAGCCAAGATTAGCCTTATAGGTCTCCAACCTCAGCTCAGTAGGTCCAGAAATAGTGGCTGCTCCTGGTCTTGGCCGTCTAGTTTACTACTGCCTTCAATACTTTCCACAGCACAGCATTTTGCAAACAGCACTATCAGATGTCAGGATGCAGCCACTGGGCATTAACTGAGCGCATGTTTGCCTCATGTTTCTTCAGGACTAGTGGGAATTGTTTTTTGTGTGACCACTGACCCAGAAACTTTCACAATATTGTGTGAAAATTGTAAAATATGTGTTTTCTTTTTGCGTATACCAGGCACATTGCCATTGATGATCTTACCTTCTTTTTGTCTCTCATGGAGCTCTTTCCTCGCACCATTATTTTGCATCCCGTTTCTGCTTCCAACTGTTTGGCTGTGAGTCCCCGGGGGCCAAGGATTCTCCCCACAAAGTTATACTGCAGATACAGAGAGAGAGAGAAATGTGTGAATTTATGTGCAGATACATAAAAGACAGAAAAATGTACATTCTCTTTACCTTAGAGAAACCCTTCATAAGCAATAAGCAGTCTCCACGAGCTTCCTAAAAGCATGACCTCAGCTTTGTTGGATATTACACCTCTGCTAAAAAAAAACTACTTTCTGACTTTCAAGAGCCATTTTCAAACATGCACTACCTTCCTGAACTTTTCTACACACAACACTGGTGTGCGTGAGAATGCAAAAGTCCATATCAGTCTGACAGGATATTAAATGGACCCCACTTTGCCAGCTCTCTAGTCAATGTAATTCCACTACTCTTTAAAGGGAGCAAGTAGGTGTGCATCTATAATGCCTCTTCTGGGCTCTAACCAGCCGCCACTATGACCTTGCCTAAACCAACCCCCCCACCACCACCAATCTGACACAAACAATCTGCTGTCTGCTACATGTAGGAAAGGAAAAGTTGGTACCCAGAAGCCATGGTTCTTCCTTTGTTGCCTTTTCCTATTTGAGCAGTAACGGTGCTACAATAGCTGCATCAGTTGTATTTTTCTCTCCTCACCACAATGAGAGAACAATCAGAGGCCACAGTGAGGTTGGCTTGCCCACTGGATATCAAAATGATCTCAAACAAAAATAGAATATTAACTATGGGGGCTTACTCTAGGTGGGAATGGTTGGGAAAGGAACGTGAGAAAATGAGGTGGGAAGGGTGTTACGGGTTTTCAGGGGAAGCAGAGTTGTGAGGTAGGGTAGTGTTTTGACACAGTTCTCTTATCAAGCCCCCCTTTCACTTGTGAGTGGCTTTGGAGCTTTGTAGCATAAGGAAACAAATTTACCAACATAATCCTCTTGACATGAAACTGGCTTCCAACAGGATAAAGAAAAAACATGTTGAAATAATCCAAATCAATTTTCGGCCAGAATAAAAACAGAAGGTAAGGAGGAGCACGGTGATGCATAAAGAGGTAAACAAACCTCCCTGGTTTCAATGGCACATGCAGCGGTGGTAGAAAGCATGATGGGTAAGAGATCCCCGACAACATTGAAACAGGACCCCCTCTTTTTAGTTTTTTTTTTTGTTTGTTTTTAAACATGAGCAACTTTTTCTACCTGAAAAATTCAAACGCTCACTGGCATAGTGGAAAGCTTTCTTTGACAATCAGAAGCACAACTATTTGTCTCTTGGGCTGTGGCAATGAACTGTGACACCACAGCATTAAATTCTTAAAACGCAGTCACATCTGCTTACGCACTCCACCGCACCAGTGCCTCTGCAAAATCCAAAAGGCTATCAGAGAAGTCACATTTAATTACAGAGGGATTACAAATTTAATGTGATGTTGGAAGTATTTCCCCTAAACTACGTAAACAAATGCTAGTGAGGACAATCGAAAACTCCAGGCTTTTGTTTTTCTTGTCCCTGTCAGTGGGTTTGGCTGCAGCCCTGGCCTGTCTCTAACAGGAAAGACACACCCTGTGGCTGGAGAGACGCTGGAGTCCCCACAGATGATCACAGCGTGTGGCTACACAGGCTTTAAGCGTGCTTTTTTCTGTCACAAGGCAACTGTCTGTTTGGTTAACACTAATGCAAGAAACTGGTGCAGGGGCTACACTGGGGAATGTATGTGTGCCAGCTGAAGGATGTAAGGACACCTGTCCTCGGAGGTCAGCCACCAACCAAGTATGGTGGCCTACTGCTGACTTGTACGTAAACGCACACGCGCGCATGCACAGCCTCAAGGAGCACAGAAGAGAGAGCTGTCTGTCTGCATCCCAGCTCCTGCTGCAGACAAGGGTGAACCCCTAGTACTGTGGTACTCTCACACAGCACACAAACACACACACACAGCTTCTAACCCACTAAAATCAAGCTACAGTGACATGTGTTACACTTTGCCAGCAAGAGCAGTGCAATACTTGAACAATGCTTGCCATCAATCTGGATCACATAAATTAGCAAATTCAAGTTTAAAAAAAACAACTTAATGTATATGTAGATTTCAGTGCAGATAAGACACGTGACTTGACGGGCAACAATATCATCCATCAGTCCAAATCCCAACAGATTTATACACCATGAATATATTAAATACATACAGTAGATGAATTACAGAGCAAGCTTAAAATATCAGACAACAAAAGGGGCAACAGAATATCGGATTAAAAATCTGAGGCAGCAGTTAAATTAACTGGACCACTCTGCCTTTGACTGGACAGGTGTACACTGTGAACATGATTATGCTGCATTTAACAGAGAGCACTGGTGTGAAGGCTGAAAGGAAGAAATAAAGAGAGAAAAAGTTAAAAGAGATGACATCACATCTTGTTTTACCACTACTTAAAAATACATTATGAGTAAGAAGGGCCAGCACCACCACATTCTCCTTTTTGCACACTCTGCACGTAGACCAGCTAACTACTCAACTCCATCCGAGAGGGCGCTTACAGATAAAAGAAGTGTGTGTATTGTTATGGCCCCGGGCCCTCTTGCGGTGGTGTTACAGGGGTTCCTGTGTAGAGCTGAGCAAGATTGGTGGAAATGCAGAAAACCCAGCAAGTGTTCTGCACAGCTATTTAAACTCTGCCATCCAGTGGATCTGCTGCTGCCTCTGCCCCTGCCTGTCCCGTCTCCATGCCACGTGCCTCGCCTGGATCCTTTTGTTTGAGTTATCTTTTGGTTTTGCTTCACACTTACATCAAGGACATCACTTTTGCCAACACATCCATATATTGGTTGCATACACTTTATATTTATTCCTATTAAGCTAAATAAATATTTCTTGTTAAGGCAGCAGTGCACCTCAGAGTTTCTTTTCTTTTTTCTTTTTTTTAAGTGGCCAAACTACACAATCAAGTCAAACTGGGTCATTTTTCTGCTTCAAACATTTCATGCAGTCTGAATAAATAATAAATGTCTCATCATAAACTTTGCAATTTGAAATGTAACACTGCTGTAAAGAGTGAAGCCAGATTTGCTCAGTAATGGAATAAAGCTCAGCGTTTTAATTGTAGTGGATGGCTCGCTTTGCTCCCTGGTCTGCAGTGAGGGTTTGACACTCTTTTCATGGATGTTGATATGCTTTTAGAAAAAGCGACCTCCATTTTAAGCCACTGGAATACAGAGACAATGAACAGCCAAGCGGGTGAGTTATCAGAAGGGTACACAACCACCAACTCTGCCAGGAACCACACTCCGTACAGCCAGAGGAGTAGGATGGATACTGTGCCCTGACTGCCTAACACACTATCCACTCTTCACGCGGTCCTGCTAAATTATTATCAAGCTAGTTTTCATTTTCTTGGTTCCTGCTGTTAAATCAACTCGGTGCTTCTCCAGACTGATGGCTAAAAAAAACATCTGGGAGCCATCATTTCTCTTTTCTGGACTTTCAAAACTTTATTATTGATCATCATCAATAGCTCTATAACATCCCACCGTTAAAACAGGGGGTTGAGGTTAGATTATTTACAGTAGTAGAAAATTGCGCTGGGACCTTTGGTGAACAAGCTCTTCAGTTGTTGATTTCAGTGTCACTTTATCTGAGTTTTCTCAAGTTTCACCCCCTCCTCCCCAACCACCACGACCCCACCCAAAACAAACAAAAACCCCACAAACATATAGAGTATTCAAACAGAATTCATTTGTAAACACAAAGACATACAGATGAGCACACAATCATACACACAAAGCCCCCTTCAGGACAAAGGCTTACACTGACATTAAAGGGCCTTTGTTTAGCCCCAGTTATCGCTACTCCACAGGCGGGTTATGCTGTGAGCATCTACATCTCTGTCACTGTGTGTTTGTGAGGGTGTGTGGAACACAATGTATGGGGTGAACTCTTGCAGACACCCTCGGCATACAGAGCTGACTGTCGCATGGTTTGTGTGCATGGGCATTCTGGTTTGTTTTTGTGTGAACTACTGAGAAACAACAGCAGTTCCACCAACAATGCTCACAGAAGCAGAACAATTGTGCCTTTGACGGCGTTTGTTTGTGGTGGTGGGGAGACAGGAAATGAGATCATGCTGAGGGTTCTGGCTGTGTGCGTGGAAGGCTTATCGAAGAGCCGGGCCAGGCCAGGAGCAGAATACCAATCACTTATTAACCAGCCTTGCTGGGCTTATGGAAATGAGAAATAGTTCATTCAGTGCAATGCATCATGGAAAGGAGGAACCTGGTTACACCAGGCACCATCATCTCGCCTAATTTTTTCACTTACTTGACTTTAAGCCTCCCTTGAAGTCAGAAAGTATTATTGTGAAACCATGATACTAGCCATTTATTGCAAAACTCCAATTTTGCTCCTACACAAGATACATTTTGTATCATTTATCTAATGTAAGAGTTTGTGGAGGCTTTACAGAGTTTACAGCATGCTTAGTTGATTAAATACCTCCTGTTTGTTTCCATATAGTATCCTTTCTGTGTCCATTCATAGCTTCTGGAAACTCTTTGGGCTTCCTTTTCCTTTTTGTCTGAGTACACAGGATCTTGCCTTTTCCTTTGTTTGTCTGTGACCCCCCCCCCCCCCCCTCCCCTGGT
>VUQK01004399.1:83235-93534 GCA_015106715.1 Bujurquina vittata | reverse complement strand
TGATGAAACCGTGCTGACAGGAAGACGTCTCACTCAGTTTGAAAAAGAAAAAACGGATCCAAGATTTGGGACAATTTCACACTCACTCCGTTTAAAAAAAAAAAACGTAGCGAGTGTGAAACTGTCCCAAACCTAGGATCGTCTAGCACGCCGTGTTCTTTTTCAATTAGCCGCCATGACTTAACACGCCGCTGAATGCTATTGCGCTCGCCAGAGATAGGCGGACGGGAAGACGTCTCACTCCGTAAAAAAAAAAATCACCAATAATAAAAAACGACTATAATCGACAATTAAATTCGTCGTCAACTATTTTTATTGTCGATTATTGTCGACAATGTCGAATAATCGTTGCAGCCCTACCCTTGACTGATATGATTCTCAGCTGCTGCCATGAAAATGTACAGCTCTGTTTCACAGGAGTTCAAGCCCATCAGCCTCTGGTTGAAATTTGTCACATAAAAAAGGGAAAGAGCTCTATTAAAAATAGATCTAAATATCACATTTTAAATCCAGTCCTCAAACTATTATTGGTTTCTCATCCCCGGTTCTACCAACAGTTGCGTGACTTATGAGCAAGGATAATGAAGAGACTAACATCTGGAGTAAGAACCCATCCTTTCTGTGAAATGGAACATCTGGATAATGCTCCTGGCTGAGTCCTCCAACTCTGACCCACTGTGACCCATGAAGCCAGCAGTTATCCTTAAAATGGAAAAGATGCAACTCTGGAAGCTTTCAGAAGAGGAAGCGAGGAGGGGAAGTCCTCCATTTACTGACAATATAATGGCTTATGTGGGCTGAGAGGACTGACCATAGCTGGAGAGAAAGGGGGAGGAAGTGCTCAAAGGAAGAACAGTCCATTTATGTCCAGTCAGTGTGAAAGGCCTCATTCCTCAGAGTAAGCTACAGCGGAAGAAGCTGGTCTTTTTCTGAGGCTCTGAGATCTTTACTCCCTGACTGCTTCCTTGCGGTGTGTTGCCCTCCTACAGCAAAAACAACACAGAAAACAAAATCAGGTCACTGCACTGTCACTTCCTGCAATTTTCCACAAGTTGGAAAAACCCAAAACTATTTCATAAAAATTTAAGAGCTGCTGCTGATTTTCTCACAGTTATGTTCTTACCAATTTTGTGTCCATTTTTGATTTGATGTCTCTGGCAAGCGTCAAAAACGCCTTTGAGAAAACAAAGAAACAAACATTTTCATTATTGTAACCAGCATCTGCTGCACATACAAGCAGTTCAGGCAGCTGGACTGAATAGTCACAAGGTCTAGTTATAATATAATAGTTATATTCTCAATTTTGTACGTATGGGAGCTTCATTTTCAAACAGAGAAAGAAGACATTAACGTTAGATACAAGAAGGGCATGTGTTGGAATACCACATCAAATTAACTGTGCCTTGTGTTTATAATTTATCATGCACCTAGCTAACAAAGTGCTTACATTTTCCACATTGATGTTGGCCTTTGCACTGGTCTCCATGAACTTTATTCCATACTCTAGTGCAAGCTGAAATAAATGGGAGGAGAAAACACGTTACACTTTTACCAAGTCTGCTGCTATGTTTGTTCAAGTCATATGTGCACCAATTACATTAATACACATTAAAATACAGGTTTAACAATGGCAAGTTTCTTGTTTTTGGACAGCAATTATTATGCAAATATACTCAGTCTGACACCTTTTACTTAGCGCAACATTTGTCATTTAAAACCTTGTAGGTGCATTACTGTCATCTTCTGGCAACAAAAGCACATTACAGCCAACCAGAGACTGGTTAAAAATAAGGAAACGTAGTTGCATAAATTATTTTGTTTTGTTTTTTAAACCAAGGCTGTCCCTGATGTAAATGCACACACACTGCCCATACTCCTGACTCTTTACATATTGAAATAACCTGTGTGTCGGGAGCAACACAGACATGAGAAAACACAAAGAGAGCTTTTTTTCTGTTGGGATTGGTTTTAAACACTAGTTTCTCTTCTCTCCTCTTAGTTTCATTGTGTGTTTGTGCTGGTGAAACTGAAACTCCAAGAACTGCCAGACATTCCTCCCCACAGTACGAGCTTAAAGTGTGACAGGAAAATCATAGTCTGAAGAAGATTATGTGAAACTATGCATCTGTCAGCTTCTCACCTTTTCCCCTCTCTCTTTGGACACCTGCCGCTTGTCATTGATGTCACATTTGTTGCCAAGGACCATCTTCTCAACGTCTGTTGATGCATGCTAGATTAGGAGAGTTTTCATTTTTTAAAAAGTTATACTATGCCATTGAGACTTTTTAAGGGTAGAAAGTAAGATGATGGGTTAATATTTAGACCGGAACATACCTCTTCTATATTCCTTATCCAGTTCTTGATATTCTCAAAGGATTTTTCGTTGGTGATGTCGTACACGAGCATGATGCCCTGTAGAGAGCAGTAAAATCAAATGTAAATGCAGGTGAAGAACTGCAGCTTCCACAGGAAAGAAGATTTAAGTCACATTTGTCTGTCAGCATGTGAAGATACCCACCATTGCTCCTCTGTAGTACGCCGTTGTAATTGTTCGGAAGCGCTCCTGACCAGCGGTGTCCCTAAATAAGGACAAAATATCACTTTCACCGTTTGGGGAAATTATTGGGAAAGTTAACATTGATTTCTAACTGGTGTCAAGCATGCCAGATAATAGGTTAGTTTATCTTAGACTAGTTGAATAGGCTGATATAGTGCTAGTGATAGAATATCAATACATGATACAATTTGTAATATTACAATTAGAAATTTGCATAAAACCAATCAGCATGCTGGGTAATCCTAGCCAGCCATGTAGAGTAAAAAAAGTGCCATAAAATCTAAAAGCGTAACAGGTTGTTAATAACCGACTTGAGCCCATTTAAAATTTTTATTTTAACAAAGCCTTGTTCTGTTACTTTATTTCTTTTTTGAATTACTCTTTTTATTTTATATACTCCTATCTGAAGTCAGACAGAATATATGTATAAGACATAAGAATATATGAATAAGACATTATATATGTATGTGAATGAAAGGGAGACAGCTGTAAAAGTGAAGGTGCAAGCAGGAGAGGTAATGAAGGTGGGCGAGCACAAATAACTGGAGGTCAACCATCTAAAGCAACAGACAGTGTACAAGAGAGGTGAAGAAGAGAGTGCAGGGAGGGATAAATAAAGTGTTAAAACTTCAATTAAAGAGTTGTAACCCAGGACACAGTGTAAAATACTGAAACTAATAAAAATCAACCAACACTAAATTTATATTAAAAATGAATAAAAACAATGACAAAGACAACGCTCTGGGGGGCACTCATAACCTTTAAGGAACCTTAAGAGTATATAGTGACTGAACGCTACCATTATGTCCTGCATTAAACTTACCATATTTGTAGCTTTATCTTCTTGCCGTCAAGCTCTATTGTCCTAATCTTGAAATCAATGCCTGCAGGGATAAAAGGAGGATCATGAATGTCAATCATATCGTTAGCTTACCGGCTCAGCTCTTGCTGTCAAAGCTAAACCTGGTTTAACGTTAAGAAAACTTACACTCACGGGCTATCAATAAGCTACAGCAATATGGTAATAATTAACCATTACGCCGTCAAACAGCAGGCTATCGTGTGTCTTGCCAGAGTGTAGACGAAGCCTAATTGCTAATGTTACTGCTATTCGGCTAACCGCTAACATTAGTGTTAGCAACCCGGCATGTTTATAATACAACCCAAACATTTCAGCTTACACATGCATCACACGCAAAAACAAGCTTTAGCAATGTTTCATTTCACCGCGTTGTATTAACAAGTTAATCGCATTACTACTACTTGACCAAATTCACATTGTTTAAATGAATATGAAAGAGAAACTATTTACTTCAGCTGAAATCCGGCAAGTAGACGGCCCCAGTGAGAAGCCCACTGACGTATTGTAAACAGAGAATGACTCAGTTTTTGTTTCCCCTTCAAATAAAACTCACCTATAGTTGAGATAAACGTTGAATTGAAGGCGTCTTCTGAAAACCTGAACAGGACGCAGGTCTTCCCGACACCAGAATCTCCGATTAACAGTAATTTAAACAAATAGTCGTATGTTTTCGCCATACTTGATATTATTGCGGAAATCCCGCCCGGCGAGGAAACGATGTAAATGAATAGGGATTACGCCCCCTGCTGGCCCGGAATTTAACAGCTGCTCTGAGCAGTAACAATGGTCAAAAGTAGTAAATTGGTTAACTTCAGGTACCCTATGCTACTTTATGCTTTTCAAATATACTATACTATACTTCTTACTTTACCACTACTACTACTAATATTATTATATGAGTATAGCCTAATATATACAACAGATTTTACTTGTTAAATACTTTATTAGGCACACCTTGCTAGTACAGACTTGGACCTACTTTTCCCTGCAGAATTGCCTTAATTCAACAAGGTGCTACAAACATTACTCAGAGATTTTGATTCATACTGACATAATAGCATCACGCAGTTGCTGCAGATTTGTTGGCTGCACATTCATAATACGAATCTTTCGTTCCATCAAATCCCAAAGGTGCTCCACTGCGCTGAGATCTGTGTCTGTGGAGGTCATTTGGGTGCAGTGAACTCATGTACAAGAAACCAGTTTGCGATGATTTGAGCTTTCTGACATGGTGTGTTATCCTGCTGGTCATAAAGGGATGGACATGGTCAGCAACAATATTCAGGTACGCTGTGGCATTCAAAAAGTGCTCAGCCAATTCCAAGGGGCCCAAAACGTCCCCCACACCATTACACTGCCAGCCACACCCTGAACCATTGATATAAGGCAGGCTCGGACCCTACCATCTGAGTGGTGCTTGTGACCACAATTATTGAACACACTTACAAATAAACTTTAAAAAAAGAAAAATCTTAAACTTTAATTCAACTGAAAAAAGCAAACAAAATTGCCCAAAAACTAACCGATGAAATGGAAACCTCTGGAAACCTGCCACGGCCCGGCAGGGGGAGAATTTGGAACTTTTAGGCAGGGGAAAGGAGGAGAAAGTGAAAGACTGATAGGAAAAACAAGCACATTATTCCAAAAGAGAATACAGCACAATGATTGTTTTATCTGGATTAATTTATTTTAATAATTGTTGGAAGCCAAAGTTGCATTTAAACAGTTAACTGAACATGTCATTTTGCACATTCATCTGTTTGTGTATAAATATGTTTATTTCGTTAGGTTTAAGAAAATTTGTATCAGCAGTAAAAGCATACACTATAAGGCAAGCATCATGGTCCAATATAATAATCAGGATAGAGAAAAATGGATAAATCTTGTATCTTGAGGTGCTTGTTACTGACATTAATAATTTTAAAAATTATTTAATACTAATCCAGTTGTGGTTAAAACAAGTTTTTTTTTACTGATTTGATTGTAGGACTTTTATTTTTTAATACATTTTAAAGGGTCTAAATTTTTTAACAAGTAACTAACAAAAAACAGCTTGAAGACAGTTGCTTCCAAAACTTTCAATCACATCACACCCCCTTCGGTCACGGTCCGTTAGCAAAATGAGCAAGATTGTGCAACGCTCTGTGCTGAAGCCAATAAATTTGGACGTAGCATTGAATTATGTATCTAATAGTTAGGCTGCACAACAGGTTATTAGTTTATACTTGAGGAGGCACTCTGAATGCACTTCTCATTTAGCTGAGGTTTAGTATTTATTGCTCAGTAATTATCTTTATAGTGTAGTATAATCAAATTGGAGTCATTTGTTTCATAGCTCACAGTCACAAGAAGCTTGAGGACCCACTTTCACTTTGATAACAATCTTTAACTTGAACTCCATACAGTGGTATGTCATTTGTTGATCACTGTCTGTGATATGCTGTAAGAAAAAAAAAACACTCCGTGGCAAAGAGAAAAAGCTGTTGTCTTAGCACAGAGTGTGCATGTTAGCACACGCAACCTGAAGGGTGAGCCCTTTTCCCCGGTACAGTTTATGGATGTGTGGTGAAACTGGCTCGAGGACACGACACATAACATGAGAAGCCAGAGCATTAACACTGTCATAATCATTGGTTTTATTTGTGCTCAGGGTTTGGTCTACAACACAATTTCTAGCACCAATACTGAAATCATGTGGACCCAAAAACCATTTTTAAAAAAGGAAAAGAAACAAAAATAACCATAAATATATAAAAAGGGCTACAAGTGTTTCACAAATTTGAGTGAAATTGCAGAAAATGGATGGCATGTAGAAAATCTCTTTTACAAAACAAAGTTATTCATTTTTTTTATTATTATTTGATGTTCTTCTTGACATTTTACAAGCTATTGAGCTCCTGCAGTGTTTGGTCCAGGACTTGGTGCATTCCTATGTTTTCCTCTTTTGCATGAGATAGGCTCTCTGTAATGAAAAGCAGCAGCAGATATACAATAGTCAGTAACCGGTAAATTGTAGGCATAAGTACAACAGG
The DNA here is from genome assembly GCA_015106715.1 of Bujurquina vittata. Lineage (NCBI taxonomy): Eukaryota > Metazoa > Chordata > Actinopteri > Cichliformes > Cichlidae > Bujurquina > Bujurquina vittata. Next base: position 87,083 of record VUQK01004399.1, on the reverse strand, counting down.
AAATAGGACCTTTTCATAGTGGGGAGCTGCAAGGCAGTGAAGAGCAGATTTAAGTGAATGACAGAAGACGATGTAAAAGAGAAAAAGGTCTTTATTAAGCTTCATTTCAATGCAAAAAGAGAAGGGAGCACTGAATGCAAAGGAATAAAAGAAGAGAAAGTGCTTCTAAAGATGCAAAGTCGGTTGAGTGCAGGGTTTACAAGGTGTTCATATCATTGAGAGCATTATCCAGCTCCTCGCTGATTGCCTTGTATTTCAGCTTCTGAGTATACAGTTCATCTGCAGGTCAAAGGGCAGATGGTAAACAGGCACAGGAGTGTCAGAGGAAAGTGCAGACCATGAAGGGGAAATCAGAAAGAGAAATCACAGAGTAAGAAGTTAAAGATTTACTACAAGAAGATGTGTAGGGTTGAAAATGAGGGCTGAAATAAAGCATACCTTCTAAGTCATCTATGGTCTTTTCCAGCTTAGCCACTGTCCTTTCTGCAAATTCTGCACGGGTTTCCGCCTTTTTCAAACAGTAAATACATTAATTATCCCGGCAACAATTACCTCAGAGAATACAGGTAGATCAAGCAAAATGAATGAATTTACCTCCTTAAGTCTGTCATTCAGGACTTTAATCTCCTCCTCGTATTTGTCTTCTTTCTCAGAGTACTATGCAGACAGAAAAAATACATGAACCAACAAATGCCATAATGCTGTTGTTTGTGTGTAAAAATGTGTTTTCATCTTTACATGGTCAGGATTGAAGCTGTAAGACATATCAGTGTTTATGCTCCATGATAATTTTAGGAAGATCATGCGAGTTTCCACAGTTTTTTAGGCTCCTTCTGGTCAAGATGAGGAGTTCAGTTGTGAATGTGAGTATAAAGAATTGCACTTGATGTGCTGCTGCTCCTGCTGAGTAGCTGTACTGGGTTCAGTGATGTATGTGAACGTGTGAAGTTGTTTTGTGGTCGAGCAGGAAGCTGGTGGAAAACTTACCTTCTCAGACTGAGCCTCTAGAGACTTGAGGTTGTTGGTAACATTCTTAAGCTCTTCTTCTAGGTCTCCGCACTTACTGTAGGAAAGGAAAAGGTTTTTTTAATTTTTCTAATAATTGTTTTGCTTAAAGTATGTTCACATGTTGTGGTGCTAATAACTGTACTAGCTAGCTCCTTACAGTTCTGCAATTTCTGCCCTCTCTTCAGCTCTCTCCAGCTCTCCCTCGAGGATGACAAGTTTACGGGCAACCTGGAATTAAATCACAGTTGAGCAACAGCAGAAGTGACGTCAGACAGGCTTGAAATCAGACAAATAGGATCTCTGCGTTCATACCTCCTCATATTTGCGGTCAGCCTCCTCAGCAATGTGTTTGGCTTCTTTGAGCTGCATCTCCTGAATCTCCATCTTCTCCTCATCCTTCATGGCTCTGTTCTCAATCACCTTCATGCCTCTAAGGATGGAAAAGATGCAGAGCATTTAGTTCAACAGCAACACAAAGTCACTTGATAGCTCAATAGCTTGACATTACAAAGGTAATCTGGTACCAGGCTCTGACTGCCAACATACACCTCAGTCTCTCTTAATGGTGACTCGACTCAGGCATTCAAGTTTCATCTGTAAACCTCTTTCCTTGTGCACTTCCTATTGCATCAGCTAGACATGACTAGATTGCTTCAGTACTGTACAGTACTGTACAGTAATACTGCCCATGAGCTGTTTAATAAGCCAAAATAACTCAGATTTTGACAGAAAACACAAGCTCTTAATAATAAAAAAAATATAGATATTACACAACCTTACCATTTTGTTAAAGTATCCAGTTTTTGTGCTGTTGCTGTTTTTGACTTTTCATTGAAATAAATAAATAAATAAAAATAAAAAAATCAGACTGTGCATAATCAGCAGCTCTAACAACTTCACAAAGTTTCCTTTTATTTTCAAATTGAACAAACTTCCTTTTAACTGTGAGGGAATGAATAACACATTCCAATAGGCTTTCCTCACTGCTTCCAGCCAATGAAAATGAGAGTGATTTCAGCCACTTCAGTGTGTGTGTGTGCGCGCGTGTGTCACTCAATTTTTTGTGCCACATAAAACAGGCTGAAGCCTATCTGAATGGTAGCAGCAAATGCCTCTGATGGATTGAACCAACTTTAAGATTGTGGGCGGTGGAGAACTTTCACTTAACATTAAATCACAGTGACTCACAACAGTAACAAATACGTCTGAATCTACAGATCTATACAGATTTTCACCTTTCGCTCTCATCTGCAGCCTTCTCAGCCTCCTCCAGCTTCTGCAGGGCTGTGCCCAGTCGCTCCTGAGCCCGGTCCAACTCCTCCTCCACCAGCTGGATCCTGCGGTTCAGAGATGCCACTTCACCCTCAGCCTTTAGCCAGAGATTGAGAAAGATAAGGGAGGTCATAGGTCAAATGCCAGGAAAGAGACAATGAATGCAGCCAAAACAGGAAGGTTATTACTTGAAAAATGCTTTTCAATTTGCATTTTCTCATTTTAAAATGACACTTCCGGTCATTGCATGCCTCCATTTCGCCTTAGTAACTTTAATGAGTTGTGGACTTTGCATCTTGACTACCTACTTTAAAAAAATATGCTGACACAGGATAACACAGTGAGAGTTTTTCATGCTGGCCTATGTGATATTTTACAGCCGGCTCCAGTTTTGTAGCGTAAACCCAGCCATGTTTAGGGGGTCAACAGATTTCTTCTCCTCAGCCTGTTTCCCATAGCACTGTCAGCTCAGATAACCATTCTCCTTCCTGTGTAGAGGCTGAAGAGGAAGGAGGAAGGAGGATTGGCACCTAATTTTCAAATGAACTGTGTGTCAACTGTTATTCAATCAAAAAGCTCAAAGGGCGCAGGAGAGCAAAAAAATAAATAAATAAAAAGTTCTGGATGATTGACAAGAACTGTAATCACCTTCCAGCTGCTTTGCAAAAGATTCAATGATTTAAAACCCCGCAAATGAGGGTCTTAACATCCAAACAACCACTGACAGACACTATAAGACACCGGGGACGCTCGATACATTTCTTGGGGTTTTAGGAGGTTTATGGGATGGCTTGGAGTTGGACAACACAGCCGAACAAATGTCTGCAAAGGAATGTCGCCACAGTGATGTCTCAACTTGCCTCTGCAAGGACCGTAGAGAAGACGAGAAGACTAAATTAATAATAAAGTGCAGATTTGTAGCCGGGTTACGCACGCAGAGGTTTGGCTTTTTCTTTGCGCGTTACTATTACCGCTACTTTGATGTCGACACGGAGTGTGCAAACGCTCCAATCCTCAGCAAAGATGCTCAGCTGGTATGCTGGGATTACACATTTAGAGTTATAGGGAAAAAAAGAGCGGACCCCAGGCTGGATTAAGTAAAAACGTATCTCACTTTTTCGCGCAGCTCCCGTTCAGTGTCCAGCTCCTTTTGTACGGCCAGTGCCCGATCTTCTGCCTCATCAACTTGCTGTTGGAGGGCTTGAATTTTCTTCTTCACGGCCTCCATGACTCCGACTGTTCTGTTTCCTCAACTTGGGTTCGTCTAAACTCGCAATCTGTAACTTTAAGTTATTGATTCGCGTCAAAGTTGCAGGCTCTGTAGAGATTTTTTCCTCGGGCAGGAAATCAGGGAGGTGCGGTGGTGGGACGGCGGAAAAAAAAAAAGGCTGGGAGTTTTCAGGAAATTTATGACGAGATCCTCCAATCATGTGAAGAAGCCTGTCTCAGATGACATCACAGGGTTTAGGAGGGGAATGTGCAGCTCTTTTCCACCAAAGAGGTGTGTAAAGTCACTTTTTTGTGCGGGTGGAAGCCAGGGTTTGCTATTGTGGACTTATATGGCAAAA
>VUQK01004399.1:32476-43903 GCA_015106715.1 Bujurquina vittata | reverse complement strand
AGTAAACAGACACATTTGCCCAATGGAGGGAAGCTGATAGGTGTTCAGGGTTTATAACTCACTTCAATGTACTTCCACATTCCCCCCCCCCCCCCCCAACTGTATGTAAAAATGAATATTGTGAAAAGAATTTTTCCCTTTCTTGCATAATAAGGTTTGATTTACTCAATAAAGTGTCTGAACTATTGCTTGTACACAGCTTCATTACAATGTGACAGTTTTTTTTAATGCTTTATTGTACAGAAAACAAGAGGCCTGACAGGAAACGGACATGACAAAGTGTCACCTCTCATTTCTCTTGTTGTGAAGAGAAATGGGAATCTTTGCGTATTAAGGCTTTTGTTTGGCTGTCCCAACCAAAATAAAATATTAGATACTGGAGCACACCAAAAATTGCGACTACTAAATGACCTTCTCCCAATACATTCTATTGTAATAATGGGGCAATTTCAAATTTGTACTCTGACCTGTTGTCACTGATTTTCAGTCCAGTTCTCGTGTAATTTGGCATACTTCAGCCTTTCCTCCCTGTTTCCCTTTGTTAAGAATGGTTTCTCGACAGTCACCCTTCCACTGAGAGCATTTCTGATGAGGCTTCGGTGAGCAGTAGGGCCAGATGCATCTCTCACGTCCTGTATCAGGTCTTTTTTTCTTTCTCTCTTTCATAGTTTTTAGCCTGCCACTTATTCTTTTGTCTTCCATTTGTCCAGTTTCCTCAGATTTTTGGAGCACACAACACACACCATCCTCAGATATGCCATGTTTTTACCCTTGTTCTTCAACTCTTTGGGAATCACCTTATTGGTGCAGAAATACAATTTTATACCTGTCAAACTGTGTTATCATTGCCATTTTCTTTCATAGATTCAGCCAAAGAAATGGGAACAAATTATCTGTTTCTTGCGCCAGTGCTTTCTATGGTCCTAAATGAACTACAAGTATGCCTTTGAAAGTGTGTATTTGTATTTGTAGGCGGAAGTGGTGAATCAGACTCTATAAATGACAGTGAAAATTCATGGTGTCGACAGAAATGTAGCTTAAGGAATGAAGTTTGCGTAACTGTTTGAAAGAGTCTACGTCTTTCTTGTTCTTTCTGTTACTGTTCTCTCTCCCACACACACACCAAGCAGGACAGGTGAGGTGAGGCCGGGTGAGGTCAGGTTAGGTGAAGAGGAACAAGCAGTAGCATCCCTCAGGGCTGAAGCTCCTCTCCTTTGATCCACCACAGCAGATATAATCACTGACGGAACCTCAATACCCACCAAAAGACCTCTGGAGTCATCTCCCCGAATTCAAGCTGCGCTAATCTCAGTGATCTTTATCTCCACACTTCAAAAAAAAGGACCAAAGGACCCCAGAAAAAATCTGTTTGTGTCTCAAAGTTCAACAAAATCCTAATGAGGAGTTTCACTGCATGGGGATGAAACGGCTCAGCTCTGCCACCTGTTTGCATGCTGTTTGGGCTCTGCTTTCCGAAAGAGGAGGGTGAGCCAGAGTTCCCCATTTGTCTCAAGCGCATAGCTTTTAAACAGATGCTTGTCCCGCTGTAGCCAAACCAGCCTCACTTTTAGTGTTGACCCATGTGGTAATTCTATTTAGCTCTTCGCAGACCCCATTAAATTTACCCAAATGACGTGAGCCAAATATATCAAGCAATTTCAGTTTATATGGAGTCGACTTTTAGTGAGTCACTTTTAGTTTTACCAGCATACACAGGTTGGTCTGAAGGAATCCTTGAGGATGTATATTTTGAGGATGATTTAAAAGTCAGAGGAGTTTAACTTGCTCTAGTCCCACAGGAGATGTGTTAAAGTGTTTGGGTTATATTGTTAGAAACTTGTGTGGGAAAGCCTTCAAACATGTGTTCCCTCAGAATGAAAACTGTGTATGCTGCGTGTTGACTCACGCTGCCATGCAATGTGCAGGATCTGCATCTGACAGAAACTGAGTGACTGATGCATTTCGGCTACAGCAGAGAATTAGTGGAGCAGTAGGCGGATTATAGAGGAAGAAATTATTAAAATGTGTTGATTGTCCTTTGTCTAATTTAGCAGAACATCCCCCATAAATTCATCTGCACTCCCTGCTAATCATCTATTACCCGCCTACATGGACAACAACAACACAAAAGCCCATTTCCCTCTGTGGATGGTTAACTGCAATGGTTTTGTAATTGCTTACACGTTGAAATGTCCTCTCCAATTTTAAAGGAAGAAGGAAAAATAATAACAGCAACATTCCTGAGGGGCTGTAATTTTCTTCCGGCGGGTAAAAGTTGTCCATTATGGTCAGGGTCAAGGAACACATGCAACCCCGTCATCAGGGCCGCGTGGTCGGCCACATCAGAGCCGCCCGTCACAACCAGTGGAAAGGCCCCGTCTGTTAGCACAACACACAGCCAATCACCAGCCAGAGGCCCCAGCTCCTTGGTGAATTTGCCCCCCCAAACCACGCCGCGTTCTAATTTAAGCGCACATATTCCATTGAAATTACAGCATGCATACCCACCCTTCCCTGCAATTTACATGATTCACACGCTGATGGGGTGAACTTAGACAATGCTGATGCAGTGCGTACTGAGAAAGCTTCTCGCTTTTGTTCTGAGCAGGTTAGCGTCACAATCAACAGCTCACAGATAATCTGGCAGAACAAGGAGACAAAATTCAGCGATTAAAACACAATTGCCATCACTCAGAAACGCATCACTGAACAGGAAAAGGCGCTCTTTCGACGTATATATTTACTTAGATCCGATGGCACAAAAGATAACCTGCCAAACAGCTTTCAGAACAACCAAGAAAAATGTTTTAAAAATCTACACTGATTATTCCATTCAGACAGCCAACAAAAACACAACTAATGAGGTTACAAAAGGTTATGTTTTGAAATGCACTCATCTCACAACTGTCATTTACAAACATTTAATCCTCCTGGTTGCTTTTTCATAAAAGATCCCAAACAAAATTGCAAATCCTAAACTTAGTTGTAGCAGCATGACTTGTCAAACTGATGTGGTAAATAATAAAGCTAACATGACATGGTAGGATAAGCGGAAGAGAACGCAGGGATGGATGGAACATGACATTGTTGATTATTTTTTAGTGCCAAAAAAAACAAAGAACTGTACATCCTGTTTCTGCCAATCTCCCTTAAATTGAATAGATGTTCAACTGAGTATTCACACAACAGCCAATCAGTGTTTTGCTAACTCTCTTCTAAAGTTAAAGCAAAAGTCTAGATAGCTGGAATTGGAACAAAAGGGTTTTGCTCATACTATAGACATGCAAGAGAACATCTCTTGTATTTAAAGTATGTGAGTGTTGGTTTGTGTGGGACGCCACTTGGCTGCATCAGCCATTCAATCCAGAGTGGAATTTTACAGGTGTTGTGAGAATGTGAGGCTTCTCTCAACAAAACAACACCGTCTCAAACTTTCTTATTTATTGCAGGACTTAAAGTTTTCTTCATATTGCTGACAGTGAGCGGTGTCAAAATTTCACAAGAGCAGTGTGTGTATAATAGGTGCAATGAAAGACACAATAGACCAACATGCACACCTCACCTGGGAATGCCTTAAGAAACACACGTTGCTGCACCGGGTGGTGTATCCAGAGGAAGACGGTGGCAGTGATGAGTCAGTGGGAATGTGCAGAGTGAAATGTGTTGCGGTGTCTCGGTATTCTGCTCATCAGATAATCAGACTAGACATGCTTAAAAATATTTGACTTTATTTTTAGAAGCCTCAGTTGTTGTGGTTTTCTTTTGGTGATTTTAAGGATTTACGTCTGACAGATTGCGTGAGTGCATGGATGTCGTGTTTTTGACGCAACAAAAAAAAAAAACTGATGCAGGAATGCAGTTCACCTGTAGCCACCAATAACATAAAGACGTTTAAGATATTAAAATGAAAAGAATCTCCTTCCGGAAACATGCTTTAGCACAGTTTCATAAATGAACTCCTACTCTTGATTACAGGCAGGTGCAAAGAAAATGACGCCAGAGCTTAAGTGCATTAAAACCACCTATTTTCCTAGAAATGGTCGGGAGCGACTCCTCTGGTTACAAAAAGAGGAACATGAAGCTTCAGCAGGTGAGTTCATAGTCCCAATCGCTGGTTTCAAATACAACATGATGCTCATTTTAAGAATCCTTTCCCCATTAGAGTCAGAAAGGATGCTTCAGGGTGGGTATACCTTGTGACTGGCTAGCTATTGTGGTATGACACCCTGCTCGCATAGCAGTTGGTGAAGTCATGAAAAGTGAATCTATTTCTTTGTGCTAAGCACTGCATTTCAATAGGAAATCTTTTTCTTGGCACAAGTACTTTTTGTAGAGGAAGGAGGGAGGGAGATGTCAAAATGGCAACCGGGAAAGCAAAGCTTTAAAAGAAAGGACTAGCTTTTCATTTGAACTTAGCTCGCTGCTGTGAAAATCAAGACAACCTTCATTCCAGCCTCCGCTTGTGGACCTCTTCTCCTTTTAGTCACAATCGATCGATCAGTAAGAGAAAAGACAAATGAAAATAAGTCAAGACACAAAATAATGTTGGAAAATTTGTGTTGAGGAATACGGAAAATTAAAAACTCTGTGTCTACTAACACAAACCAGTGGATTAAATGTCATGAGAGACAGCAGAGTCCACCAGGAATGGGAGACGTGCAAAAAAACAAAAACAAAACAGAAACATCTAAGATATAAAATGTAGTGTGTAACAGACAGTGGCCATAATGGACACTGTTTTTATCACTTGGTTTCACTTCAGCTCTTTGTAGGTTACACCTTTGCTCTTCTCCAAATCTGGCTGATGGACCAACAACAGCGCAATCAAGAGTAGCCAACAGACTGGTTGTACCACTTATTTTCTACACTGCCTCCATCTGACAACAGACACGCTCTGCAGGTAGTCATTCACAGACTGTCAGAGTACCACCAACCTAATACAACTGCTGCATCATAACTCGAGCTTTAGGTGACCTCCTTTTTTATAAAAGTCTATGCATGCAGTTAATGACCTGTGAAATGGGCAAGTGGCAGAAAAAAGTCATCAAACACTAAGAAGGCTTATAATGTTAGCTAACAATTATCTAAAGATCATAACTAAGTTGTGCACATCACCTCAGTGTGGGTTCAGAGTACTTCTTAAACTTTGCCTGGACATCACTGTTAGATGTTCTAGTTAGATTTTCTAGCAATATATATATATATTTTTTTTTACTATCACTTTAGTGATCAGAATATTGGCAATGAATCAATATTGATGATGAATTGAGCAAAACATTCTCAATAGAAAAAATGAGAACAAACACACAGGCACACACATAATGGTAGGTTTTTAGGCCAACAGCCTGTCCAGCTGCACCAACTGATACGCATTTCAACTCTGTTTTTGTGATGCTGACATCAGGGACAAACAGGTGATGGGTAATGAGAGAATTTAGATGCACAGAAGTGGAAGTGGCTTAAAAGGGTTGGGTTCCTCGTACGGTTCAGTTTTTCCAGTCATACTGTAACCAGTTTGGACCAGGGTCATGATGTCAGAGTTTCAATCATGTTTGCTGGGACATAGCACCATAAAAGAGTAGTTTTCTTCTTCTTTGGCTGCACCCATACCAGCAAGGGCTCACCACAGCAGCCTGATTTGGTATAGATTTTTACGCTGATGCCCTTCCTGACGCAACCCTGTCAAATACACTTTACTGCCAAAAGTATTCGCTCACCCATCCAAATCACTGAATTCAAGTGTTCCAGTCACTTCCATGGCCACAGGTGTATCAAACCAAGCTCTTAGCATGCAGACTGCTTCTACAAACATTTGTGAAAGAACGGGTCGCTCTCAGGAGCTCAGTGAATTCCAGCATGGTACCGTGATAGGATGCCATCTGTGCAACAAGTCCAGTTGTGAAATTTCCACGCAACTAAATATTCTACAGTCAACTGTAACAAAGTCTAAGTGATTGGGAACAACAACAACTCAGCCACAAAGTAGTAGGCCACATAAAATCACAGAGTGGGGTCAGCAGATGCTGATACAGTGTGCAGAGGTCACCTAATTTCAAAAGGGCCAACCTTATAGGGCCCTTTTCCACCGAGCAGGTGACGATGGCAATGCCAGTATTTGAACCACTCAGCGATTTTTCCACCGCAAATGCACTCGGTGCTTGGCTGAAAAACGGGTTCAACTCGTGCCCCGCAAGCTAGCTGGTCTCAAACCAAGAACATGTGACGAAAGCGGCAGAAGGACGTGACTCTGCCATCTCAACGTAAAGGTTTCTACTGCTGTTTCACCGCATGGTGTGCATTACATGAGAAAAACGATGTAATTTTCAAGGCCGCGAATTAGGTCGGGCCCTAAGGCTGAAATTGCTGCTTTGTATCAGTTCATATCACAGATAAAAGAACGCAACATGCGTACTTGTCATCTTGCTTGTAATCGCTGTGTGTGTTTACCTTGTGCTGCACACAGATGCTGCAGAACTTATGTTTGGACCATAAAATATGTTTGCAGCACAAGAAAGGGGAGCGTATTCTCCCACGTTTGTGCCCTTCGACTTCCGTGTCCAGATGAGGACACGCCCACACTCACGTAAAAGATCAGTTCACAAAGCGCAGTGGAAACGCAGGTCCGTTCTTAAGCGTTTCACCGGTTCATTGAAATCGACAGCAGCACTGGCACCTCGGTGGTGGAAATGTAGTATAAGTGCTTCAGCATAGCAAGACATTTTGGACAATTTCATGTTTCCATCTTTGTGGGAACAGTTCAGGGATGTTCCAACAAAGCAAGGTCCATGAAGACATGCATGAGCAAGTGTGGTGTGGAAGAACTCCACTGGCCTGCACAGAGTCCTGACCTCAACCAGAGAGAACACCTTTGGGATGAATTAGAATGGAGACTGCGAGCCAGGCCTTCTCGTCCTCCATCACTGTCTGAACTCACAAATGCATTTCTGGAAAAATGTTAAAAAATTCCCATAAACACTCCTAAACCTTCTGGAAAGCCTTCCCAGAAGAGTTGAAGCTGTTATAGCTGGAAAGGGTGAGCCAACATCGTATTAAGAATGGTATGTCACTCAAGTTCATATGTATGTGAAGGCAGACAATACTTTTGGCAGTACAGCGTATGTGTCTTCTCCTGGTCTCAATCAGAGACACGAATGTGCTAACCACTACACTAGTCAAAAGTAATAAATAAATGTTGGGAAAAGCTTGTTAAAAGTTGCAGATGAGCTGTAGTGAACAGTTTTACTATAGTGTGCTAAAAGACATGAAACACTTACACTAGCGTCCAGTGACATTCACTTTATAATCCATCTGCATTAATATGGGTGATCACGATGTAGAAGGTTAAAGTTCTCATCTCTGATCTGCCCCGTGGGAGTAAGACAGATGAGAACCGTTGGAATTCAGAGACCCAGGCAGCTCTGCCTTAGGAAATTATTTTAATCCCCAGTGAACTATCTTTATTTTGGACTGATTTCAATATGTCAAACAGGTTTTTGAGTAATTAAATGTGGCGTTCATCCAGTGTGAGTGCATGGTGTATGGCTGTCACGTTTACAGTTCAAGGCGAGCTTTGTTCAGCAGTGATGTGGTTCAGTCATTTGCTCAGGTGTGTCGAAGGCACCACAATGGAACGCTATCGCACAGTAAGTGCTTTTGAATAGGAATTTGTTCATTGTCACATAAGATGGAGAGCCGAGGGGGCTTTGGCATTTGAAAAGGCCATATTTGTGGGCCTCCTCTGTGAGTGTTTACTTTCAAGGACAAATGAAGCCATTGAGTCCCTGCGAGCTGTGAATGAGCTCCTTCTACACACACAGGCTTTTTAAATGCACATCAAAACAACCTCAGCAAACCCAGGGACACATTCCTCAGGCGTTTAATGTGAGGGCAAATAGGCAACCACTTCAATAAAATACCTCTTGGATGGAATTGCATAAGTCAAAAAAGCATGCTGTAGCCAGACTGGGGGTGAAACTCAGGGAGCAGACTGATTAAAATTTTACCTGAAGTTTAAAAGGACTTTTTTTTTAATGAAAGAGGATTTATTGTGCTGACAGGTTTACAGGAGAGATACATGCAACCGGTATGTACGGGTACAAAACTTGATTGAGAGAAAGCAGAGGCCATCTGCCCGAGAAGATGATCAATGCCACCACCTCAAAGCAGAGTTCATTCATCAGATTGCTGTAAACTATACAGAAGAAAACATGTCTATTTTTATGTGTTGTCTTTTTGAGGTTGAAAAGACAATAACAAGTCGAGCTCTGTGAAGGCCATCCTATTTTAATTATATTGTACCAAAGCTCCCCAGCCTCATCTCCCTCCCTTTTCCGCAACCCCTTCCCTTCACAAACACACACAAAAAGGCATCACATTACACGCTAACATCCCCGCTCCCCGCACCATGTAATTATACAATCTGCAGAAAACATTTATTTTTAGGGTCAGTAAATGTTTGAGTTCTGCTTGAGAGCACAAAGCTGAGAGAAAAAGGCAGGGGTATTTCACTATAAATCTTTAACAACTTCAACTTCATTGTCCAGTTTGGGCATTTTATGATCGGGAGGCGTTCACTTGAGTTGAAAGCATTTCAAGTTCCAGCTTCATCCAAGAAACAGAGCGCAGTTTTCTCAGCAACAGGTGTAAAAGCTTAAAGCTAGTTTGATTACTGTATAATGGGCGGATTTTCAGAGTAAAGGTTGAAATGCTGCGATTAAAGGAATATGATGCCGTTTTAAGGTTTACAGATACGATGAGGAATTTCAATAATTTCTCTGTGCCTTTGGCAAACATAACGTGGGGCAATAACGTATCATGATGCCAAGTCACATATTGTCAGCATTTCTTTCATGTGTTGCGACATCAGTGACTTGCACTCAGCTGTCTTCCCCTGCTGAATAGAAGCAAATGCAGATAGTTAAGAGTTTGATTGTATCATAAAATAATAAATAATGACCCCACCACCACCACCAAAAAAAAAAGAAACAAAAAGTAGAAATGCTTTACCATCATTTTTAATCATTTTAAGATTTATTTTTCTTCCATTTTAATGGAGCACTGGACAGAAGGTTTGTCTTGAAAGCCAAAACACTCTGTGGCGTGCAAATGAATCTGTGAGTCACTGGGATTGGTTCACAGCACTATCGAAGCCTTAAATATGTTCTGTATGATGGCCATGTTGCTGGAAATTAAAATCTTAGTCAGAGGATCATTAACCTCTGTGTGAGTAACTCAGATTTTTTGGATATGAATGTGTGTTTGTGCAATAGGAAAGTTTCTGGAGTTCCACGTTATAACAGATACTGTACAAGTGCTTACTGGTGTACTTTTTCTTTTCTTTTTTTTAGTGAGGAAACCCCAGGTAAACCCCTCTTCCCCTTCCCCATGAAGAGATAGGCTATTTCTTTTTGTATTGCTAACAGATTTCCAAAAAACGTTTTAAAAAAATCCAATATTCACCATTATTTCCAAGAGAAGACACAAATCCCTTTTGGGGTTGTGTCAGAGAGGGCATCCACCGTAAAAATCTTCCATATCAAACACGAGGAGCTACCCGCTGTGGCGACCTCTTGTGAATAAGGGAGCGGCTGAAAGTAGCTTTACTATTATTTTCGGAGCTAAATCTAGAAGCAGCATTTTCCTGCTGAGGGTTACCTGCATAGGCATATGGATTTCTTCGCTCACATAAAATATGAAGCATACATTTGTGAAAGATTTGATTTTATTTGTTTTGTTTTGTTTTTTTAATTTTCACTTTTCATGGGAGTTATGTACAGAAGCTATGTAGTTGATAAAGCATTTAGCAGCACCTCAAGTGCATGTAAGCTTCTTCAAGATGCCAACAACTGCAGCAGTTGAAAACCAGCAAAAAGTGAAATAATAATTTTTAAAAATTCAAAAGTTTAGTTTGTTCTCCTGTGAAGATGGCTAATTTTAATTCTTAAATTCTAAGGACTTGCCTAAAAACAGTATTATGACTTTTCAGGCTTCCTCCAAAAATGATGATCATGATAAAGGCTTAACTATTTAGAGATCACTTTTGCCTCTGGTAAATTTGGCCAGGTGAATGTGAGAGATTTTTTTTCAGGTTTTAAACAAGTACTGTTTTTAGCCCCTTCTTTCTGCAGAACACTCTGTCCTGTATTTGCAAACGGTATGAACTGTGCATCACATTTACAGTCATTCATCTCACCTGTATTGTTAGTAGCAAAAGAACAAGACTGCACATGGTTTCATCTATCATTGCTCATCCTAAATTCATCAAAGAAACATTTTAATGTGCAGCAGAACAAAAGCATGAGAAGGGATAATTGCTGCTGCTATAGGTTCTGACTTGCCTTCTTAACGTCTTGCTGTCACGTGGTCTTATGACAGACTATTTACAGCTCTTCTCACTTCACAGCTCATTGTTCAAGGTATGCTCTGGCATGATGACTGCAGTGGCAACGTTGGGTAATTAGCGCATTGTATCAGTAAAGATCATGTGACCTGCAGGACTGCAGTTAGTGTACACCTTGCTTTTGTTTTCCCAGTTGCACGATTGCCTATAACGAATTGTTTGCAAAGGTCGAGGCCTTATCTTGGGTTCAAAATAAATAAAATATTTGCCATAGGAGTTGTTTAATCTGGCAATGCACCCATTTTTAATCTAATCTGCAGCAAAGACTGAGTATGTGTCATCTAAAGTATCTTATTTACCAGAGCTTACAGGTGGCCATTTATCAGAGAACTTTGCCTAGGAACATAGTAACTACTTTTGCACCTATTTGTGCAAAATAAATAATCCTTTGCTGGCACTCCATTGCTTTGTTGAGCTGCAAGTTAATAACTGTTGTGTCTTTCCTGCTTCATTTGCCGCAGGTTTTGTTCCTGTGCTAATTCCTCAAACAGCAAAGGTGTCCTAATTATTCTTCTGTCAAGGTTAAAGACCAGAACTGACCTGCCTCCTGGCTTTGGAAAGACCTGCCTGAGGAGCCTGACCTGGACAAATAACTCAAGTATTGCTCATGCAGTTTCATAAAACTTTGCTTTTCACTGTCTTTATCTGTTTTATAGTCGGAGATTTTACACACGTACGGCGCTGAATGTTGAGTAAACACTGTGAGTATTAACCTGAATCTCGACTAATCAAAGGAAACCGCCACTGGATGAGTAAGGTGTGCTCTTCCTCATTATGAGATTGGCAGGATGTTAATCAGCCGCATACAAGAAATCACTTGCATGTGCCAAGAAATCCTCAGTGGGACTTCTTTACCGCTACAGGAAGGTTCCTCACTGCTTTGTTCAAGGAAGAGTGCACTTGAATGAATTCAGTAATCACACAGCAAAGATGCCTCCAGATGCTGGAAAACACCTCCATTTCTTGCTGCCACAATCTTTTTTTTTTTTCTACAAAACCAAAGGCGATGTTCTTCTATTGTCTTTCTT
>VUQK01004399.1:16704-31251 GCA_015106715.1 Bujurquina vittata | reverse complement strand
AAAAAAGGCCAGAAATAAATCTTTAAAAAAAAAAGTGTATTTAGTTACATCCATCTTCCATTATCAGCCTGTATAAGCAACACAATCCCCATAAGAAGTGGCTCACTGAGAAGCTTGTAATATGACCAAACATAACTGCTGTTACACTGGGGGCCAAAAACATCTGGGACAGCAGTCAGCGCTCTGTTTTGTGATGTGACTGCAGCGAGCAGTGTGATGTCGTCTCCTTTTGGGTGTTCGGTTTGGAAGGTCTGCGAGAGATTAAAGGTTCTTCCAATGTGCTTCCTCTTCCTCTGATGAAGTGCCCATGCTCCCCTTCTAATTTGCCTCCTCCTGCTGTTTGCTTTGCGCACAGATTGAAGCCTTTGAAGTGGCGAAGCTCTCAAATGATGCAGACGTATATGTGCGTGTGCTCAGGGTTTTTTTTTTGGTTTTTTTTGGGTGCATGTGAATGAACAAGGACCGGTGTGATAATATGAAATATTTGAGTTCAACAAAAGGTAGGTTTCCTGCTGTCCTCATTCCCATGTAACACAATGCAAGTGAACAATAGAGGCAGGTTCAGCCACTGTCATTATCCACCGAGATTTACTGTGAGCTTCTGAAACATGAGCCCCACACACATCCCTCCAGTGACTCCACTGAAGAGGTAACCTCGCGTTTATCTGTATTATCAGTACAGGGTTGTGTTTAAGTGTTGTGTTTCCAAATGCTGTATATAAGGTTTTTGTTCTACATATGGGAATAGATACAGTCAACATTTTAAAAAATCCCAGATCACTTCCAGGCTGATTATGCAATATGGCACATCCTCATTTTTAAGCCATATCCAAGCTTTTTACAAGCTTTTAATATTAGTGCTGAGACCAGCCCCTTTGGTGGCCTCGATATTTATTTATTCAGTGACAGAAATCGAAAGTATCACTTAAAAGTTTCACCTCAGGGAGAAATAAATTTCCACATTTAGCCTCATGGTTGTCTCTCTTCCGCTTCAAAGTTCCCTAAAAGTGAGGCTTGGCTGGTTTCTGAGCCTGCTGACGGACTTTAAAACGCTCCCTGATCTGATAGCAGAACAGCCTGTGATTAGCTGAGGGAAACAATGGCTTCACAAGGAGCACAAGAATTCAAAACACTACAGAAAGAGAAAGAAGGCGCTTATACAGAAATTGATTAGAACAGTTAATTGCAGCATCCTGCAGGGACAACTTGGAGTCCAAACATAAGTGTGACACAGCTGAGGTGGGGTAGCTGAGCGCATTTAAGCATAGGTTTGTTTCAGCATAGCGTGTCAGTGCACAGCATGTATGCAAACAACAGCCTGGGAGCACAAGTCTAAAAGAATGAGTGGAACAGAAAGGTTTGAATTTACAGTCACATAATATTCAATATTACATGTTTTTGGAATGATGGGATTTCAAAAAATTTCAGTTAGGAAAAGATTAAAACATGTATTCCAACATCTGAAAGCACAAAAGATAACACAGACACGATATGCTGGCAAATCTCAGTTTCACCCATTTATTCTGGTCATGTCCACAAAACATTTGTTGTCAACTTTTTCCAACTTTGTGTCTGTACTACCCTTTTTTTATCCTTTGGGTATTCAACATTGGAATTATATGACTTTGGTTTGGTTTGACAAAATAATATAGTGGAACGGCCATCCTTTGGAAGATCTAACGAGGACAAAATGCGTGTTTGCTGAACTGGCAGATTTTTTTCACTTGTTATGGTTAAGGTTTTAGAGCTCAGTTACATACCAAAATACATTATATGATTTTTTTTTTTTTTGCAGTTCATTCTCTGCATTTCAGCCAACACATAACTCTGAGAGCAGAGAAATACTACTGAGCTTCTGCAGTGTTTTTACCCATCGTGAAGCTGGAAAAAGCTGCAAATACCAGGGTCACTTTTAGCATCATCATGTGTTATGTGACCTAAATGCAGTCCGTGTTTTTATACATGTGCAAAAGAAAATTTCCACAGGTCTCTGTGCACTCCTGTGAAATTCTAAATACACTCCGTGTCTGAGTACCTTGTAGAGCCATTTTTAGCAGCAGCAACTTGAAGTAATTGTTTTCTGTGTGACTTTATCAATCTCTCACATCGGTTTGGTGGAATTTTAGCCCACCCTTCATCATAACGCTGCTTCATTTCATTAAGGTTTGCAGACCTTTGTTTAGGCACCGCTCTCTTAAGGTCCTGCAAAAGCATTTTAATCAGATTGAGGTCTGGACTTTGCCCGAGTCATTGCAGCACATTCATTCTTTTCTTTTTCATCTATTCTGATGTAGATTTTCTGCAAAGATTGTTCTATTCTGTTAACACACACCTCGATGATCAGTTAAAATCAAGTGCATTTGATTTGCAGCACCTAGCTGCACATATGGAAGCATTAAGGGTGACTTTTTATAGGATTTCATGTGAACACATATACATGTTCACATTCACTGGCATTGTGCCACCTTTTGCCAATCCAAACAGCTGAAGTGCTTCCACATTATTTTTATCCTGTTGGAATATTTTCCCAGATTGTAAAATGGCCCTCATTCAGCAGGTCAACACAACCAATGAGCTGCTGGCAGCCTGGTGCCCTCATGGCCCTCAGTAATACAATAATACAAGGGCCCCCTAACAATGCAAGTGGCCCCTGACAATGCAGGACTCCCATTAACATAGACAGGGGACTAAAGCAGCAATCAATTCAGGACTCCCAAAGAGGCAGACCAGGACTGCAGACGTCTGGGCTGGGGATTTAACCAGAGGCCTTAGGCCATCATACCTGACTATAGGCAACCCGAGACACAGACGGGGGAAGGAGCGAGAGATGGGGAGGCATTTGGAGGGCTGAATGAATTGTCATCTAATCTTTTGGGAAAAAAAATAATCTATGCAGCAAACTATTAAAAACAGCTGCTGGTGATTTACCTTGCATTTCCAATTTTTCTAAAAAAAAAAAGAAATGTATAGACTGAGATAGAGTGAGATACACCTCAGAGATTAATGATGATGATTAATGATCACTGAATGATTCTGTCAGCACAGACCAAGGGTTTTGCGGAAGTGTTTGAAATTGCTTTCTAACATGTCATGTAAAGAATGGTCCTGATCCTGATCTGAGTGCTACAGAATAATCTAATATTTTTCATAATTGTATTTATTTCATGGCTTTTATGACTTTTTTTGAAATTCAGATGTGTTCTACTGAGCGGGTAAGAGTCAATAACAAATTTAGAATCAATTGCACGAGAAAAAGCCACAAAAAGCAGCCACTGCCCGTTAGTTTATTCTAGCCTTAAACTGCCCTGTTTCACCTCAAATTTAAACTATATAGAAAAAAGAAAGAAAAAAACAAAAGAATTCAAAAATGTACGCGCATCTTTCCATCTGTTTTTCAGATGCGTGTGTGTGTGTGTGCGCATGTGCATGTGTTTTCCTGACACTCTGCATAAATATTTGCCATCTAACCAAATGAGTGTGCTGATGTGGATTTAAAAGCTAACATTACAGAGGATGAAATAATGAGCTTGTGGTTTCAGGGAGCTGGAGGGAAACACGCTTGGACAAATAAGGACGGCAAGTAAATGGGGCTTTTGTTGAGCTCTGTGATACTTCTCGCTCTGCACAAACAGAAAGGAGGTGTCGCAGGTGATTAGGAAAACAAATGTCAAGTTCTTTCAATGCGCTATCAACTCTAAGCACAACCCTGCACAGGTGCATAGTGTGCTTGTGTCTAGGTGAGTGAGTGTGGAAGCACGCCCAACTGATGCAGAGTTTCGCTATTTGATTCCATGTACCTCCTTCTAACACATGTTACCCTCTTCTTTGCATTGAGACCTAGTTTGGCTGAATCATGCCAGCATATTTTTGGGCTCAGATTATGGACATCTCTTCAAAGTGGCAGATTTCTTTTTGCAAAGCCACCAAACAAGTCGAGGTTCCCACGTCAAGTCAAGAGTCGCACGAAACTGAACATAAAAATCACATCCACCCAAAGAGGCAGTGAACTGTTAGGAATTTAACACAATTACCTGTGAGAGTGTCATACCCTATAACTTGTCTTACGTGCGTGGCTTAATCCTCGTCATGAATGGTAAATAATTAGAAAATAACAGACCTGTGCGGCACAGATAGTTCTAGTTTAAAATACAGACAGATTGTACTGTACTGAGTAATGTGCTTCTTTTATTTTCGTGTCCCTGTCCACGGAAGTGCATAGTTTGTTTACGATGCTCATTAAAATACTTGGCGAGTTTTACTTTTTTTTTCCTCCGGGATGTTCTGAACAAGCAGCTCTGCAGTACATTGTTCTAGAACAGTTTTACTGCTTTGTATATGTAAACAAAACTGGAAAAATCTATTCAAAATCCAATCAAACAATTTACAATGGTTTTCTGTGTTGCATCCCCACAGTGCAGCAATAGGAGTTTCAAACCTGTAGATATAAAAAGAATTGGGAACATGCAAATTTTTAATGTAACGTGAGCTTCACAGAGCAGGTGCGGATATATTTTTTTAAAGTAACAAATTTTGAACAAATCAGAGTAAAAATGCTGGTATACAGTTCACCCGAAGACTTTAATGTGTCTGCTTCAAAGGCGACATGAATCTGTGCCTGTTACTATAAAAACATTTTGAGGGTGCGGTTAAAGATGAGACCTGAACAGACAGGTAAACACACACATGGAATGTAGTAATACTTTTATAAGCCTGTTCAACACAAAACACACCTACACACTGTCTTACAAGTCTACGAAAACATGCCCACAGTTGATTTATAGGCATGACCCACACACAAGTGTGTGATAGAAACCTCGCTATCATCCAACTGCCGTGTGCTCAACTTATAGTTGCGACATTTATCACTCTGGAAAACTTAAAATTGAGGTGATTGAGCTGCTCGGAGAAACCCCTTGACACTGATGAATCAGCTCCACCTTATCAATGAAAATACAGATAAGTTTAAAATGAAAAAGCAAATTGCTGCAAAGCTGATATCAACGCCCAGTGCTTTGCAAACAGTTGTGACATTCTTTGAACTTTGCATTTATCTTGAACGATAGCAGGCACACTATCAGCTGTGAGAGTGGCAAAAAACTTGCTGATTTCTCTGAAATGCACTAGAACAGAAGAAAAATGGGGCTTTATTAAATAATAGGTTGAATTTCTGTAGATTCTGTAGATTTAGATTCTGTAGATTGCCAGCATTTCTGTCAAAAGCAAATCTTAGCCTTTCTTCTGAGAAATTGGCGTCTTTATACACTGAGCCAGTGGCAGCAAGACGCAACACAAGACCCAACAAAGGAGAGAAGCCATAACTGCTAAAGTGACTGATAGTTGGAGAAATTTCACGTTCTTCAAAGGGAAATGTGAAGATGAGATGGGTTTGTCCATCTAACACATTGCTTCTAAAAATGAATATATTGTCGTAACTCCCGTTTCTGCTGCCTGGCCGTATGTCAGGAAAAGTGGACATTTTTCACAAGAGCAATTACTTTACAAGATAAGCAATGCCAAGAAAGTTATCTTTATGGGTTCTGCTTCATCTTTAGTGCCTGTTCCTCATTTCTGCCTCTAATTTTCTACATCCGTATTGCTAGAGTCGAGTGTCCCATCTGTCGTCCCCTCTGGGGTCAGGTGAGGGGCGCTGAGCCTTCTCCATGTGAGAGGAGAATCCTGTTCTTACTCATGTTTATCACTGCAGTGCTGAGGAGCTGCTGAGTGAGGTCCGTGCAAACCGGGATTAACCCTTCCCACTTTCTGGTTGACCAAGGGGTCATGGGGAGCTCTCCTGCAACTCACTCAGCTCTCTTGTTTTTACTTCTTTTGTCTTGGGAAACATCTAAAATATTTAAACCATTTAAAGAGTGTTCATTTGCTGAGAGGTTCCCTCCTGTTGGTATGGATGAGACCTCAGTGGTTCTACAATTCATGAGAAATCGGGGGTCTCGATAAATTCACTCCAAGGAGCTAAGATCAGAACATGGGCAGGAGAGGGGTAACGATAGCTTGCATTACCTGTAAAGTCACACCATGCTTTTATTACTGCAAATGACTGAAAATGCTGTGCTTGATTTTGGACACCACTGAATCGAAATTTACATGAAAACAAAGGCTGTGTTTTTGTTTTGAATCACGGATAAAGGGTCATCAGTCATTTTTTTCCATCTGCTTCCATCAATGACGGTAACATTTGTTTTATTTAAAGTGCGGCAATGGAAACAAATCAACAAATCAGCAAGTGTGGATTCCAAGTTTCTAATTGATTACAGTTTAATTGTTTTTAAAGTGAAACGTTTATAGCTATTTCCGCTTCTAAATAGTACTGATAAAGGTGAATTTTTTTACAACATCTTATCATTTCTAAGCAGTTGCACATGAAATTATTGTATTACTCACACAATAATTAACGGTGCAATCAGCAAATAGCATATGGAGGCTAAAGGTCTACCAGGAGACTTTCTATGAATTGCCCTGAACTTGGTCTGAGGACACTCCGGAGCTCCCTGCAGCCATTGTGACCTCCCAAGCAGTGTTTGCTCTCTGGCACAGCACGAACATGTTTTCACTGTGGATCCTGGGCTCATAAAGCGCGCTAATTAAAGGGCATCCTTCAGTTGAGTGCAGCTATCAGTCAGTCATTTTATGTTTATGACCATTTTTTCTGTTGCTATAAAACTCTGCTGAAGTGGTGTGTATCAGACTCAAGGAGCCCCGGGAAGAGATAAGATACATATAATGCCTCTGTATCAGCACTGAGCCTATGCCTGTCTCCGCTGGGTTGTAACCCTTGGTCAGGCACCAATACACGGCACTGACATCGCCCACGCATGTTTCCAAATCCAAGAACTTGTGTATAGGCTTATGTAGAAGTATGCTATGTTCAAAATGCCCCAGTGGCATAATCTCCACGGTTTGAAATCACTGTAGATTCCATTTTTAAGTTTCAAGGCAGTCTTGACTGACATGCAAGGCGCTAGAGAAGAAAAACGTGGCTGGATTAGAAAATTCCAGCACATACTGCACGGCATGAGAAAAGCACGGCAGTTCGAGTCCCATCCAGCTAGTATGTAGTGAGTCACAGCAACTTGGGCAAACATCGTTGTCTGGTGTGACTCACAACCACTGACACATGAGTATCCAGAACACGTGGATGGGTGCACAGTAGGCAAGCCCAGGCAAAGCGTTGTAACCATTTACACCTGGATTAATCCCTAAATCTACCTCACACCAAACCATCCTCAACATCCAGCTCTAAGTGTGTAAACACGTGAATATGCATGTGAATGCATACCAGGCTTTTGTTTCATGCACTTTTTTTTTAAAAAAAATTCTTTGTTGTCTTTCACCAGAGTGTGTATGTCTGGATTAGTTCATCTTTAGCCCTCCTGCAGCAATATCCTGCTCCTCCACCTGCTCACATGGTCATACACACTGCACAGCCCAGTGCAAACAGCAACCTCTGACTCATTGCATCAGCATGCAAGCTGTCTTCTGTCTTTGGCTCTCAACACTTCCCATCACACTGTTGAAGTCTGTCCTAACAAAGGGTGGGAAAACGTCTCTTGGGAGCATTTTACAAAGTTGAAAGAAAAGTTCAACTTTGAAACTTTCTAACTTAATTTTTGTTTCTATGGCTGCTTGTTTCTTTCTACCAGTTTTAGGTTTGCAAAAGCAAACACACCTGTCACCCAGGCAGTTATGGTAGCTTTGCATATCCTGATTTCCTTTTTGAACAGGATTTAGAGATTAAACTATTGCGCTGAACAAAAACAACATCTTTTGCAAGTTGATTTAAACCAATATGATGCATTACACCTTGTTGCATTTTCATGCGCTGTTTCCCAGGCACTGTGATGTGTGGTTTTGCTCAACTATTTGTATGTTGCTGTAAGGCTGGATTGTTTGGTTCAGGCTGCTCCCACAGAGTGAAACAGGCCAAGCTGTCTTCATCATGACATTCGGTGAGACTTCATGCCAAATTCTGATTGACTTTAGAACATTCAGTCCTCCTGATTGAAGCTTTTTGTTGTATGTGTGCGCATGAAGGTGTTAATTCATTTGGTTGAATGTGGTACTGCCTGCTGATGCCTGCAGGGCAATAAAAAAAACAAACTGGCAAACACTTTTATTCTTGTAGGATAAACTAAAAGCTTTTACGCTATAAAATCACTTTCAGCAAAAATGTGTTGCTTTGAATTGATTTTATTTAATCTGAAATGCTTCAACAATGTTCCTGAATCAGTTTGGCTTGTAGTTATCCGACGCAGTTCATAAAACTGCAAAAATGATTTTAAGTGAACCAAACCAAATTGCACTTGAACAACAAATATTTCCCAGGTTCCCACAACCTATTCCATTTAACAAGTGTTGTTCATTTGACAAAAATGCCTGGCCAGTGTGGAAACCATAACTAAGCCATAGCCAGCAAAGGTTCTCCCAGTTAACAAACACACAGTTTATAACCCATTTCATTAATCTTGCCACAAGGCAACGTGTTCTTTTCTTAAACTGAGAGTAGCATTAGGTCATGTGGGCCATGAAGTCAAGGTCGGCCAGCAATGGAAGCACATCTGCTGATATCAGCTGATTTCATTGCCAACCTGCATTAGCTGATGTCTCATCTGACACCATTTCAATCCACTCAATCCAGCTGGCAGCACTCATAAGGACCTGAGTTAAGCTGCTTTGAAACCTACCTCCAATCCAACTACACCCTTTTATACTTTGTCACATCTGTTGGTGCTGCTTCTCGCTTTATTCTGTACACAGGGGATCTTGCTGCTGCTTTCTCTGGCTTAGGGTTTCTACACATGCACCTGGGCCAGGGAGGGGTCGAGGGGGTCCTGTCCCAGGATAGGAGCATACAGTCGAATATAAATGACTGTAGGTAGATGGACTGAACTGTTTTATGGTCCACATGAGTAAAGAAAAACTCTTTTTTCAGGGAAATACCTCAACGAGAACTAATCAAATCTGAAATTCTCACACAAGGAACTGACTGAGTTCTATTTATTCATTAATATTAGCTTTCTAAGTAGCTTTCAAAGTATGAATATGTGATTTCATGCTGAAAGTTTGGTGAGAAGGTTTGTCTCGCTCTCAAATCTGGCCTAGTGTAAATTTGCTCAGCATAAAGACTGGGAGCAGGTAGAACAGGTCTGTGGGCTCTCTCAATCTCTGGCAGGACTGAAAATGCACTGCTAAGGCTTACTAACACAAACATGTAAAAATGCTAAGGCAAGGGGAGCCACTGTAACTGCTTCTGCAGCAGACAACAGCTGACTGCAGTAAGGGGCTCGTCTCGAAGCAGAGCTAAGCCGATACTCACTGCACCCGGCCCAACTAAACAATAATTTCCTGAGCTTTAGCGTTTCCGCTGCTTCAGCTGATCTGCAAATATTATTAGCTAGTTTGGAAGCACAAGTTGATGAAGAAGAATCAAATTCTACAGAAAGAAAAACTTTAATCTTCTTCTTTAAATCAAATCAAGCCAATTGCAAACTTTTTTTTTTTATTAGTTATACCCTGTAGAGTTTTCTTACAGTAAATGAAATGGTACATCTGAGATACTTTAAGGTGTAACATTTCAGAGAAAAATAGAGGAAAAACAACTTGGCAATTTATGGATTTTTACAGTGAAAGTATACAGATGTAGCCAATTAGGAGGAACTTACCCCGCTGCGCTCACAACGCAGCTGGTCCATGTCAAAGCTGTGCTGGAAATAAAATATGTGGTATGTTGAGCCAAGGAGCTGTTGTAGTTTAGTTATGAAATTTATGAGGCTGATAAAGAGAAATCGTGATCAAGTGCACAAATGAAGCTATAAAACATCTGCCCCTAACATCTGCAACATGAACTGGCTATCCAGATAAATCTGACGGGCTGAATGCATGTTTCAAAATCATTTTCATATTTTTTCCTTTACAAACCTCACCTCTGTGTTCATTTTTCACCGGCTGCTGTACTTTCCACCGTGAACTCACCCTGGTCTGACTGGAACGTGTAGCTGTGACCTCTTCTGTGGACACTCGGGGTCTTGAGGATGAGTATGAGGTCCCTGATACCACAGTGCTGGCCTCTCACGCAGAATAGGATACGTTTGCACTTTTTTTTTTTTTTTTCCCCCAGGGTCACGTAAACATCAACGCCAGACCTGAGTGGGATCAAAGTGCTCATTAAAGAAGCCCACAACCCTGAGAAATGGCAGACCAAATAGCAACCCATGGTGGCGGGTAAAAACTAAATTTGGAACAAGGGCACGCATTCATTTCCCAGGAATGGGATGTCTTAGGCAATTGCCATTGAGCAACAACAGTATTTTAAACAGTAGTTTTATTTTTTTTAAAGCTACAGCAAAAGACTAAGTTTTGATAGATAGATAGATAGATAGATAGATAGATAGATAGATAGATAGATAGATAGATAGATAGATAGATAGATAGATAGATAGATAGATAGATAGATAGATAGATAGATAGATAGATAGTAGGTAGGTAGATAGTAGGTAGGTAGGTAGGTAGGTAGGTACCCGTGACAACAATGTGACCTAAACCTCTATTTAAAATAATTTACACTTACATGAAAGAAGTGCGTTACATCTCATTTTCATGCCTCAGAGGTGTCACAGTTTCTGCTCATTTAACGGTTTCCGCCAGCTGGGCTGAAATAGTGGAAAGGTTGTGTTTGTTTGTGTAACGGAAACACAAAGAGCCATCTGTCGTAAGTGGTTAAAAACACAAGTGTTTCACTGTTGGCCAGTGATTGAAATCAATCAGGGTTTTTTTTTTCCTTTCAGGGGGTATGAGCAGAATGACACTGCCTTTTTTTTAAGCTGCTGTCATGCAGAAAAAACACGTTTGATGTGGGCTCTGAGTGAAAGCAAAAAAAAAAAACACCCAAAGCATAATTGTATATCACCACTTGCAGGCTTCTTAAATGCTCAATCAAAGAAATGTTAACATTTGTGTGAAGGACAATAGGTTTTCCATTTGCAAATGTAAATCACAATGGTCTTGTGTAAACAGAGGGGATGAAACAATCTGGAATCATCTGTTGATTCAGATTTCTATTTGAGTCTTTGTGATTATGGCTTCCCCACCATTGCTCTGTAATTATAGACCTGCTCTCCTCAGCAGTGAGGTTCACATTACAAGTGCGGTTATCGACATGTGTATGAGAGTGAGTGAGAATGTGTGAGAGTGAGTGTACGTGACAGGCATACAGGAATACTGTGCAGCCCGAGCGTGCCTGTGGTTGACCTGTTACTCTTAATGTCCACTGAGGAGGCTTAATTATCACAAATAATGCCTGCGGTGAGGCTTATTATATATGGTGTGATGCGTGAGTGATGAAAGGTGTGTTTTTCAGTGTAGGAAAGTAACACATTTACTCATGGTCTACTAATGTGCACTTTTCAGAGTATATTAATAGTTTATGCCGTTCACTACATTTCATATGAAGATTTTTTTTGTCTTTTGCAACACCAAATGTATCAGAACGCTACAGCTGTACATATAATATTGTCTACAGTTTGTTCCATCTCAATCAGTCACAACAGCCAGCTAATAGTCTAATTTACTCGGTTTACAGTAGAGGCAACTTTGTACTTCACATTTTAGTGCACTCGCTGTTAGTCTGGCAACCTGTCTAACAGGTTGGATGTGAACAGAAGAAAATGCATGGATGGATGGATGAGAGTGTGAGGAATTACCCCGACTTGTAACGTACGTTTGCACACACTGGGAAATTATAGTTTAAGGGAAGTAAATGTTATTTGTTTCAGTGACACATATGGTTACTGGCGGTAATGGCAAGTGTGAAATCAAAACATAGACTGTCTCTAAAAGATGGACAGCAACCGTGATATCACAAGTGTGCCTACACTTGGGTTAGTACTGTATCATCTTTGTAGGAAAGATAGGCGCCAGAAGCCACCATATTCAAACGACAGATTAGAGTGCTAAGCGATTGGCTAACACTAGCTAACTTGATTTGTAAGGTCTTTCCACAGACTGTGGTGGTGCACAGACGGATACCTGCTAATTAGTGCTAACGTCTTACTGTAATACCTGAAATTTCTGTCTGTGTGTTTGTTTCTTTTACTGGCAACTCCTCCTACACAATCAGGAGTTGAGCAAGCAAACTTGGCAGACAAGGATATCTAAGGTTGATGAAGGTTCTTATCTGCATGCATGATGTATTATGATGCCATCAACCACCCCACAGTAGGCTAAAATGACCTGGGGGGTATTTTGCTTTGTTTTGTTTGCCTTTATGCACCTACAGCACCTTATTAAAGCATCGTATCATTTTCATTTTACAGCCTGCAGCACAAACAAGTCAGACAATACTGTAGCATGGGCATGTACTAGTACAGATAAAACACATCTAGAATTTTTCATTTACCATAAAAACTGGAGCATAACAAGACGCACTATTTGTCATATATAAATGCTCCAAAAGATACCATCACTGCGAACATGACTAAGAGAGTCAGTTGAGTGACTCAAATTTGTGCTGGTTAGGCCTACAAGACAGCTAGCAGCTACAAACACCTGTCATTTAAAGCAGTTTTATTCAAGCATCACTTTAGGCCTCAGTGCAATTTAAATATATAAGATTTAGTGAAGAGTTGTGATGTAGTTAGGATGTAGAGTTTTCATGAATGGGTAGATGAACTACAACACTTTTTGGACCAGTTCGTAAAAATGTTTATGTCTGTGGACCCATTAGAATTAACTTGCTTCTCAAGAATTTTTTGGCATTGGCTTCATTTTAGTAACGCTTTTCTTAATTAAATATGGAAATCTGTGCATGCACCAGGTTTTCTTTCTACATTAAGTGTCCAACATGCATACATCAGTTGCTGTGAGTCCTTTGTGTGTGGATACACAAGTTTAATCCCATGTGGGAAAGGAGGAAGAAAGAAGAACAAAGGGGACTGTGTTTAAAAATACATGGAAAGGCATTGCTAAAGAGTTAGGTCTGACGTATTTAAAAAGCTTTCATAGATATTACTGATCTCATAACATTCTGGCCTCCCATTTACTATCTGTAAGTACTTTATGGTGAAATGTTTACATCATACTGAGATCCTGAGTTGATATAACCCTCTTCCCTGTCATTCTGTAGTGCATTTTAGGGACAGTTTAAACTGAACATAGAACTGTACGTTGCAGTAATGGCACATGTTGCAACAAGATGATCAGAAATATAAATGTTGCCTTATTTAAATACATGAATTTAACTTGTAAATTAGAATTTTTAGATGGTTGTTGTTTTGCTTAAATTAAGGATCTGCATATTTCTGATTGTTGGGTTTTTTTCTCTAAATGCAGCCAAAATCATGAAAAGATTAGGCAAAATGATGTTTCCTCAGTGTAACAGCAGAGCTTTTATTAAGTAACACTCATGTTAAACCACATTTTAACTGTGGAATTTGGATTCTCCAGAGAAGTCATCAGTCAAACAGAGGACAGGACTAAGCTGTAGTTCCTTTAAGCTCAAGAGACAGTGCTAACAGTTGCACTTTTTAACTGTAGATAGAGATATTCCCAGATGAGGTTTAGACATGCCTAAGCCCAAATGATGAATTAGGCTATTCACCTCTCCCAAATCCACACAGACCTCTGTGTGTTTTGTCACATGAAAACACAAGGTTGCCTCTTGTACCTCAGGCCCTAGGTATGCAAAAACAGAGGAAATAGCCAAAAGAAAAGGTGTCATTTTTCTTCATCTGAAGGAACGCACGTCTGCGTGTGTGTGTGCATGTACAACTTGGCTAGGGAGAGTGAGAAAAAGTAAGAGCGACTGCATGCACGAGACACCCATGGAGGGAAAGTGAGAGCGAGAAGGGAGAAAGAGAAACTGGTCTCTAATTTGCTGATCTCAGCTGATTACATTTTCCCGTCCAGACAGTAGACATTCCTCCAACCTGTGGCCACAACCATTGGGCCCCACAGTTTTAACTCTGCAGCAGAGTACTGTTAGAGATAAACAAGCCTGGGTCTATGCAGGCCACAGAAACAGGTGGGTGTGTGGGGTGAGACTGGTCACTGAAAGCTTGAAACTCTTCAGCAACAGTTTGGAGAGGCAGGAATTCAGATTTAACCCTGATTTTCTCATAAACATCAAAAGGGAAAAATGATCCCCCTGTGGTTTCTTTTCTGTTTTGATGGCTGTGAAAATGCACAACATCTGCCCCTCAAAGAGTTAAACACCAGATCTATTCGCTGCTGTAATTAAAGCCTCTGAATGTGATCTGAATATGTTGATCAGTGCAAAGCTATAATTCTTATGAGGAGTAAACCACTTCACAATGCTAGGCTGTCACATGCTTGTGAAACAGCTGATCAAGCCATCGCCCCTGACCAGTGACACGGGGAAGATATGACATGGCAGAAATGAGTCAGTTTCATAGTACATCTGTGTGTGTGTGTGTGTGTGTGTGTGTGTGTGTGTGTGTGTGAAAAATGTGGCAAAAACTGAAGAGATAGAGACTATTTTTAATAAAACTCTCACCCCTTAAAAGGATGCACGTAGAC
>VUQK01004399.1:5221-16684 GCA_015106715.1 Bujurquina vittata | reverse complement strand
GTGTGTGTGTGTGTGTGTGTGTGTGTGTGTGTGTGTGTGTGTGTGTGTGTGTGTGAGCTAGTGTTCAAGGATTTCCTCTCAGGAGAGCTGTGTGTCATTATGCAGCAATGGTGGGGAAAGAGAGGAAAGATTCAGATAAAATGTAAGAGTGAAACTAACATTATACAGCCCCCTGTACTGCGAGACAAGCTGAACAGGATGCAAGTTACCCCACACCTGGGTTATGGACTACCTCACCGGCAGACTGCAGTATGTGAGGCTGAGGGACTGTACATCTGAGGCTGTGATCAGCAGTACAGCACCACAGGGAACTGTCCTCTCTCCTTTCTTGTTCACATTGTACACATCTGACTTCCAGTACAACTCTGAGATGTGTCGTATACAGAAATTCTCAGATGACGCAGCCATCGTTAGGTATGTTAGGAGTGGGCGGAAGGATGAGTACAAGAGACCGGTGGATCACTTTGTGGAAAGGTGCCAACTGAACCAACTGCTGCTGCTAAACACGTCCAAGACCAAGGAGATGGTAGTGAACTTCCATAGGTCTGGACCACCCCCACAGCAGGTCTCCATTGGTTGGGATTGATGTGGAGATGGTGAGGACATACAAGTACCCCGGTCTGCAGCTAAACAACAAACTAGACTCGTCGGTGCGCACAGACACACTTTACACGAACGGGCGGAGCTGGCTTTATTTCTTAAAGAGACTGAGGTTCTTCAACATCTGCATAAACCTATTGCAAATGTTCTACCAATCTGTAGTTGCCGGCATTCTCTTCTATGTGGTGGTGTGAAGGAGGCTGCATCAGGAAGAGATACATTCTGAGGCTGGATAAGTTAGAAGTTGAACTGAAGGAAAGCACAGTAGTATTACAGTATTATTAGCAAAACGAAGAAGATTAAGTGCAAATGTTTTATAGAAAAACAGACCTAGTTCACAGGTCAATGTTTAAGCCACTGACTAAGTGCTTTGCACACCAAATAGGCACAACAGTGAAACAAGCTGCCTCATATTGTGTAGGTGCACCTTGTCCCACCAAAGCAGCTCTGACCTGACTGGGCATGTGACCTCTGCTGGTCATACTCCAGGTGTCTGCCACTGACACATTGGAGGAGGATCCTTATGCCCTTTGGGGTTCCAGATCATGGTCTCCAAGGATCAGATTCATTCAGACACATCCCGCAGTCTGCTTAATCAGACTGGGATCTGGAGGGTTTGCAACACCATGGTCTTTTTGTGGTGCTCCTTTAGCCACTCTTGAGCATATTTTGTGGTGTGGAAGGGGGCAATCTCCTGGGGAGGAAGGCCTAAGCCATTGAGGAGTACCATTAAAATTGTGTGGCGATGAAGTTGTGAGGGGTGCTTGGTCTTCAGGAAACATTCACACAAATATCAAAGCAATCAAAGCTATACACTTCCTTTGCCAGCAGTTTTAATGTGGCTGATCAGTGTAGATATATATAGGGTTAAGGCCTTTTCAAAGGGTCACCAAATAAATCTGTGTCATGACAAAGGCGAGAAGAAATAATTCAATTCCACTCAATTTTATTTATATAGCACCAAATCACAACAAAAATTTGCCTCAAGGCACTTTGTATTTTAAAATTAAGACAAATCCCAGTAATCAAAACAACCCCAATGAGCCAGCACTTGTCAACAGTGGGGAGGAAAACTCCCATTTAACAGGAAGAAGCCTCTGGCAGAACCAGGCTCAGGGTAGGGTTGTCATCTGGTTGGGGGTGAGGGAAGAGAGACAGGACAAAAGATATATGTGTAAGGGCGCCATGAATTAATAACTAATGGTTGAATGCAGAGTGGTGTATAAACAAAGTGAAAATAGGTGTGAAAAATAAATGCTTAGTGCATCATGGGAACCCCCAGCAGCCTAGGCCTGTTGCAGCACAACTAAGGAAGGGTTCAGGGTCACCTGATCCAGCCCCAACTACAGGCTTGATCAAAAGGGAAAGTTTTAAACATAATCTCAGAAATAGAGAGGGTGTCTGTCTCCCGAATCCAAACTGGGAGCTTTTTCCAAAGAAGAGGGGCCTTTTTTTTTTCTTTTCTTTTTTTTTTCTCCTTCCTCCTTCCTAAAGTGACCATACAGGTACAGCCTGCTCTTGAGGCTGATTCTGCATCTTTATTGAAAAAGATTATACTAAATGGAGACAGTAGGGACCCCTGGGCTCATTTTGAGGTCTGTGGCAGCAGCGATAAAAGAAAAAGTTATCCTCTGTGTCTTTTGTCCTGTCTCTCCCCTCAGCCCCAACTGGTCATGGCAGATGACTGCCCCTCCAGTTTCTGCCGGAGGTTTCTTCCTGTTAAAGAAGTTTAAGAGTTTTTCCTTCTGACTGTCGCCAACTGCTTGGTCATAGGGGGTCGTTTAAACTGTTGGGTTTTCTTTGTAATTATTGTAGGGTCTTAACCTTACAATATAAAATGCCTTGAGGTGACTGTTGTGATTAGTTGCCATATAAATATAGCAAAAAACTGAACTGAATTGAAAGCTGAAGGCTCTGCCTGCCATTCTACTTGTAAGTATCTTAGGAACTAAAAGTAAGCCTGAAGTGCTCTATTGGAGTAATATTTTACTATGAGGTCTTTAAGATAAGATGGGGCCTGATTATTCAAGCTGGGTATCATCTGCATAGCAAGGAAAATGTATGCAGTACTTTCTAATGATACTGCCTAAGGGAAGCATGTAAAGTGTAAATAGAACTATTTCTAGCACAGAACCCTGTGGAACTCCGTAACTAACCACAGTGTGGAAAGAAGACTCCCCATTGGCATGAATAAATTGGAGTCTATTAGACAATGGTGTAAATGATTCAAACCACTGCATGTGTGCCATAGGTACCTTTAATACCTATGTATTACCTCTATAATTAAAATATAATGCTCAACATTGTCTAACACTGCACTGAGGTCTAGCAGGACAAGCACAGGGATGAGTTCACTGTCAGAGGTCAAAAAAAGATCACTGGTAACCTTCACTAAAGCTGTTTCTGTACTGTGATGAATTCTGAAACCTGACTGAAACTCTTCAAATAAACGATTCCTCTGCAGTTGAACAGTTAGCTCTTTTACACCTACTCTTTCAAAAAAATTTCAAAAAAATGTGAGGTTGGAGATTGGCATATAAGAAAACACTAAACTACTAAGTGTAGCTCTCAGATAATATATAATCGAAAGAAACTGTGATGGGAAAGAATCATAAAGCAGCACAAAGTTAAACTACTCTGTGAAAGAATCTCAAAACAGAGCATGAGTAACTGTACTTAGTTAATTTCCATCACTGCTGTTCATTACACAGACACATACACACAGTCAAAACACACACTTCACTCCAACAACACCATCAGTTTTTCCTCCATGAAGGCCACAAAGGTCAGGGAAACACTGGCAGCATGTCAGCCCACCCTCCCTCCTCTGCTCCTCAGCAGGCCATACATTTACTATCAACAGGAAACATCTTTCGCAGTAAAGGAAGTGTTACTCTCTAATTGGCCTGATGTGATTCACTGACCCAACCACGCTCAGCCAATGAGAGGGGGGTTATTTTAGGAGTGAGTATATAAGAACAGAACCCTTTCCAGAAAGCTTAGACGGCACAAAGTTTTAACGCGGACTACATGGTGTTCTCTCAGTTCAACTTCTGCAAATGTGTTAAGACTGTACATAGACACATTACTAAGCACATCTGGTTTCGTTGTTGTTTCATGGATCCCATAACACATCACAAAACCACAGTCTAAGCAAAAAAAGATGGGGGAAACCCAGAATGAAAAAAAAACTGACCTCATTTTAATTCTCTCGCTCTGGCAAAAGCGATTATTTTCACACAGTTTATGAATAGAGAAAAATGATGGATGTGTTCAGTAGCCTGAAGTACATCAAACCATAAATCATAAAGAAGCATGCAAGTGAGAAGAATTTCAGCTAAAAAAAGATTTCCAAATAATTTCTCTTTTTCATGGGTATTCACTTTTGGAGCTGTGCCTCGTGACAGAGCAGTCACCCCTTTTTGACTGCCACTTATGCCACAGTTTCTTTTTCACTCTGCACATTCCTAAAGGTGATTGTTCTTCTCAAATTTAACTTTTCTTTTTTTTTCTGCTTCAGTGGACTGCAAGAGACATGAGAGCAGAGCCAAAAATATCATTACATAGAGGGTGACATCAGGGGAGCGCGGCCTAGCGACGGGGAGCTATGACGGAGTTCCCTGATTAGTGAGTTACCATGCCGAGACAAAGGCCTCTGAAATCACAGGAAACAGAACAATCAAAGAGCCGGTGCACATTCCAAGAAAAGCAGCGAGCTACAGAAACACAACATGATCCAGGACATTGCTGCATCTGAACATCTGATGAAAGCTTTAGTTTGAGCAAGTGTGGTGAATTATTAGTAAAGAATGACTCAAAGGACAAAGAAAAATAGCTTAAATTACTCATGCGGATACATGAGGCACTATCTGCGATATCTGTTCCTCACATATTCCTGCTGAGAGGTGGGAAAAAAGACATGAAAGTGAATCCTATTTAGATTAGAACTGATCCTAATTATAAAAATCTGCCTTACAGTCTCTCTGAGATATTTTCATACACCCACACATGCAAAAACCCCAAGCCCTCCAAACTGTGGGGTCCCCTCACCCATCCTCACCACCCCAAAAAAACTCCATCAGACCCACAGACCCACACAGCTTCATCATGATCCATTAGATCTCAGCCTGGACTCAAGAAATAACTGGCTCTTTCCCTTTCTCCAAAATGGCAGCTTTGTTTCCGCAGGACTGGTTTGCTGGATTAGAACAATTCCCCACCAGCCCATAATTTGTGGCATTTTCATAACATGACACACCCTGCAGTACATTTCTATTATAACCCCGTTTTGTCCTCTGATGAGGATATTTCAGGAAGCAGGATGATAGTTTAGCTAGGTTTTGGTGAAGGACCCTCCACTCTTTGGGGGCTACTTTGGGCTGAGGCCTTCACATATGAGCTGCTAAATGTTAGATATTTCTCCTCAGTTGTTCAGGGACAGGTAACAACTGGTTTGAGCAGAGAACCCTCAATGTGGGTGCACAAATTCTAGGCCGAAGAGAGATGAAGGGGATCTATTTTCAGCCAAATGTGCTGTTTATCTCTGCGTGTAAAACCAGCGGGGAGCCTCTTCCCCCACAAGTCAGGCCCACTTCTTCAACTTGTGGTATGTGTGGCTACCTATGTGATGCAGCTGCAGATTATCTGTTTTCTCTTTGTCACTGCAAAGCTTTCCGAAGGCAATCAGGAACTTATAAAGTCATGAATAGTAACTTGTTGATAGCAAGCTAAATTCAGATATGCAACCTTGATAGAAAGTACTGGTAACTCATAAGTCTTTCGACATGACTAAAAACAAGAACTCATCAATGTATCTGATACAGAAAACATAACAAGCTATGAGCCTTTGTCTGTATTTTAAAGCCAACAGTATATCTGTCAGGATTGTGCAATTCAGTGGGATGAGGGATAAGATCCAGTTGAGTATAAATCTTGGCACTGCTGACCTTAGAGTCTGCAAAAACAAATTAGGGCCCGCATATAAGTATCCTTGGCTCACTCAGAAACACACATACATGCACAACTGGCGTACATGTGTTGCTGTTAATCTCTGATTTGAAAGACAACATGAGACATTGGCCTCTGCACAGACAGGAATGTGGTATCTCTGTCATGAGGCTGTGTGAGGTCCAGACTGTTGAGCTGATCACAGGCAAAGCTCTAAAGAGAGATGCACAGATCAGGACACAATGTTAACACAAATCTCACATGTTAACATTTAAGCCGAGCCGGAATGTTACAGCATAATGCCAGAATGGTGATTCCTGATTGCATTAATAAACAGCAAGTCTTCAGCTCCATTTTTTATTCCATTACACAATTGCCATTGCATACACTTAAGAAGCTACACTCAGAAACATTTGCATAGCGGCACATGCACACGAAAACACACACACGCGCAACCACTAATGTAAGTGGCACATTTGTGCAAAACATTTACCAGCGTTTGCAGCTCAAAAAGGTGCACCACCTTGACTAGAGAGGAACTGTGATTGTTCACTGCAAACATGCAAGCCACCTCAGCTTGCGTTAACCCACAACACACAAATGCTTGTGCTTACACACACGAAACACACACTTCAGGAAATTATGGCCAAACTGTGAGAAGATTCACTGTTCGAAAAACAGGAAGTGGTTACCAGCTGCATTAAACCAGAGTACACCTCAGTAATACAACTCAAAATACACCGACAACCGCCAATATATGACTACTTAAAAAGTGTAAAGCAGAACTGAGACCGATGTTCCACCATCTCCTTAAAATAAATTTATATTTGCTTCATTTGCATAATAGAAAGATGTATGTATAAACAAGTGCATGACCCAGGTTTTCTCACTATGCAGGGGTGACATTCTTCAACAAAGGGGGAAAAAAACCACACCCATACACCCATAGCAAAAGAGAGATGTACTTTCACATGCATGCTTTTTCAAAAAGAAAAAAAGAAAGACAGAAAACCTCTCTGTGCCTTTAACATAAGAATGTCTGCATTGCAAATCATGCCAGGCAGGTAGATTAGCAAAGGCTTTTCTCCTGCACTGTGTCTGAGCCTCAGGTTATACACAGCAGCTGCATTTGAGAATGTCACCCAGAGCTGCAGGGCTCTCCCTCCATGAGTGCAGATGCATTTATGGATCAAGTGTGTTTATCCCCTCAGCCTACCACAGGTTGAAGTGCGTGACCTGTCCTGCTGGAGAGAAGTGCTCAGGCATGCTGACAATTGTAAGCGCTTAGATGGGAACAAAAACAAGAAGAGAATTAATTGAGCCAAGAGTTATTACCTATGCGCTTAGTCAAAGGACAGAGTAGTCAAAAGGTCTCGTGATGAGCTGGTGCAAGAACAGGTTCTGACAGTTCAACCAAACTGCAAACAAGATGGACCTGATAAGTGCTTAAGGCAGAGCTCAGGTGAGTTTTAAGTGGCCAGTCAAGGTCGAGAGGGCTCTTCAAAGGTCATGGACTCAAGGATACCTGAGGGTAACACAGCCAGCTTTGACCTGTGACCCTAAAAGAAGCCCCTGAGAAGTGGTGACAGGCTCAGATGTTGAGGAGTTAGCCTCTCTCATTTACTGTCCTAGCTCTGTCATAACGCATGCCGTTGCTAAGCACGTGTGTTTGTGTGTGTGTTTGTGTGTGTGTGTGTGTGTGTGTGTGTGTGTGCGTGCACAAATAGTGTTACAGTCACTATTCATTGTGACAGGACAAAATGATCACATTTTTTGGGCACAGTTGGTTGATGAATAAGAGACCCAGTCATAAAATACAACTGAGAAGTTATGTCAGCAGTCCTTTCCTGTAGTAATAACCTCTGTCATTCACAACAGACCTGACCCTTCTCTGACTTATTATAAAAAAATGCTCTGACACCTGATACTGACTTCACGTTAATTATATATTTCTGCAGTTACCATTATTCCAGTCCCAGAATTAGACTTTAGTTAATCATTATTCCTCAGCTATGATAAGAAGCAAACCCTGTCAGTATTTCCCCGATGAAAAGCAAATAAATTTCAACCTGATCAATAGTGGGCCTCATTCAGGAAGTACGTGAAGAGGTACAGATCATACAAGAGATATAAGTTATTTAAGAGCTGCAAGGAAGCGACGGGGTTTGAAGTTAACCAGTCCAGTGAGAAAGTTATTACAGTATAATTATACCTTAGTTGCAGCGTTAAATATACGAGTAACCTGCACTTTGGGGACATTTATTGAAGCCAGGTGTAGTAAATAAATCAATTATGCAGTGCCAAGAGTTATTTGACTCACTTCACTCCTTTGGAGAGTTTTCAAAGCAGTCTTTGACTTTGTGTTGGTAACTGCGTGGGTATTTTCACTTCTGCTACAGTCGTAAAACACTACTGTATTTAAAACAAATGAAAATTCTCCAACTGTAAACGGCTTCGAACAGATTTTAAATCAGGTTTCATCAGTGGATCGCACATAGCCACAAAAGAAACTGCTGAAAGTTGAGAGGAAACCGACATGTGGCTCAGCAAACCACTCTCTCCGTTGAGGTAGCACACTTCACACATCATGAAGTGAATATTTTGCATTGGTGTGGATTCACTCAGTGCATCTTGGACCCACCTGGTTAGCTCAAAAACCACACTACAAATACCAGTTCCTGTCAACAGGCTAAGACTGAAAGAAGGACACATCAAAATATGAATTCAGCGCGTGCCAAAATGTCGGTACACACCGGATCTCGTTTGTTTGACAACCACAGGTTGTTATCTTCTCTGCCTTTTTGCAGCCAAACCCAAAAATCTAAATTACTCAGTTGTAGATCCACCCTCAACACCTGAACACTCCCTCTAACTGCTTTTAACTGTAAAAAGTAGAGAAGAGACTGATTTAACTGTTTCCCCCTCAGATTTGACTCAGTCATCTGTTATTTTGATCCCTAATACTGCAGCAATCATGTGAAGCGATCTTTTAATCAAGCATTAACACAGTTTCCAAATTACCCCGTGAAGAAAAGGAGAAGTGATACTAAGTTTACTATACTAAATGCCATATATCAGCATCTTTCTTACCCACCACCCACTCCAAAACCAAAAGTGTTTTATGGCAGTTTGATTGGGGGTTAATGCTATTTCTTTGAGATGAATGGGTAATAAGCAGAGGACCCCCACTAATGTCATGCTGTTATTGATGAGTTATTGACTGACTGCTGAACAGCTTGCAGGAAAACATGATGCTACTTGAATTTGAGACATAGAGGAGATCAGACTTCACCTAGGTTGATCTGAATTTTTCTAATAACCTTCTCCAAATCAGTTGCAACAGTAGATAATTTTCAAATTCAAATTTGGGAAAATAACCAAAAGGATGCAAGGTGGCTGTACTGTAAATAACTTTCTGTGTATGGGCTTTAAACCTCCCCGTGAATATCCTGATATTTAGTCAAGCTCCAAAAATCACAGATTCTCCTCATGCGCCATACACTTTCTATTCATTTAGGTTAGTAAGTGGGACTTTCTGGTAACAGTTATCGCTACATGCATGTAGGCTGTAACAAAAGCTCTCAAGATCAGTGCTTCATTGCTTAATGTCATCAGAGGAGGCTGCAGTAGAGGAGTTGCACTCTCTGTGGTCTCCCACAGTTGAGTGTGTCACATTAATCACATTTTAATCACAGTGTCTGTAAAGGTGACTAGGATTTAACCGACATCTCCTCTCCTCTCTGTGCTGCTGAACAATGTGGCAATGGCTTCAACTAGCTGCTGTTTATTTAACCTGAATTTTCTGCTTTCCCTGCTGTATGCATGTGACATTGTAGAGTTAAAGTATAGAATTGATGGACAATCTGAAAAAAATGTGCAAATGTTGAAAGGGAACTCACTGTCACCTCTATGTTTTTTCTTTTTTCACTTTTCTGGAGGAGCCTTGCATTATTGAAAGTTCAAAATGATGCTTATTTCCGCTATACTTAGCCTTGGAGCAGACCCTCTGTTCAGTCACTGTCTGGTGGGTAGGGCTTAAGAATCTGAGCATTTAGAGCTGTTTAAAGCCTAAACTTCTGAATCACAAGGATTAATTGCACTTACATTGACCCCATATATATATGTGATGAGCCTACAAAAGGACAGCTGATTTTATACACTAAATAGTAAATGATGAGTAAGGTGGGAAGTCTGTTGAATCGCCTTGAAACCCTGAAATTTCATCCCAAGATTGAGAAACTTTCACATACAGTCCATTTAGTCACGTACTCCTGATGTAATCCAGACACCCAACCTGACCTTTTAACAACTCCACTGTGAGGGCTCATCACCATTTTCCATGACATTTGTGCTGACGATAGGTAATATACTCCTGCGATTCTAGACTTTATACATTATGACGTCCACTTACAGCATTCCACTCATTTTACAACTACATTGCTACTTGTACTCATTTCCCAAATGATTCAGCAATTAGCTCCTGAGACTCTGTCTCAAAGAGCGCAAAGTTTTTGCATTTTAAGGGACTCACATTTTTAGGGTCATCCATTTAGTAAAACACATCTCCATTCACAAGTACAGGATCGGTGTCCACTCTCTAAAGCAGTGTGGTTCTGTGAAAACAGACCAGTGCACTTAAGGAATGGTAAGGTGTAGGAGAGGAAATACCTGGGGCATTCCTTACTGCAGGAATGTTTTTATTAGGCTTTTTACAAATGTCGCCATTTCGAGGTGTGCACACTATAAAGCGCACTGCAGGCCGAATCGCTCAATCAAGCGGAGCGTGGCTTCAATGGGGAACCTGTGTTGAGGCCGTGGATATTTTATTTGAACAGCTGGCACTGTTTAGTGCGGCATGTTCAAATGTGCACAGGTCTGCGGCTGACGAAGTATAGTGGGGGAAAAGCACATGCCTACCCCAGTTTTCAGCAGGACTTTACTTGCAGTGTCATCATAACCAAAGGCCTGATCGAGCAGT
Organism: Bujurquina vittata; assembly: GCA_015106715.1. Taxonomy (NCBI): domain Eukaryota; kingdom Metazoa; phylum Chordata; class Actinopteri; order Cichliformes; family Cichlidae; genus Bujurquina; species Bujurquina vittata. The sequence continues at coordinate 6,159 of VUQK01004399.1, read as the reverse complement.
TGAGTTAACCTGCTGACACTAAATGGGTTACAAACAAGTGCAAACAGAAGAGAAAAAGCACACTGCATTACATTTTAAACTGGCACAGTGGATTATTAATGAATACCCTTTGCACTTTATTATTATTATGAGTCAGTACATGACTTTAAAAGAGATGGTTGACCCTTTAGGAATTAAGTTTATTTGCTTTTTGCAGGGTGAAAAATTTGAAAATGGATCCCACTCCCATGTTTGACTTGTCTTTTTGTTTCAAAGCCCCGAGTGACCCGATTGAATGAACTGAGTGAATTAATGCTAACGTGTAGGATTAAGCTGCAGCACAGTAATACAAAATCGAACTAGAATTCATCTAATAAAAACAGTAAATGTACTGTAAAATATACTGTGTGGCTTTGACACACAAGCAGATTGAACAGCTAGTTCAGAGCAATGACTAGAATTAGCAGACAGCTAGCCTCTACAGCTGCCTGTCACTGAAAGTAGCCTCAGTCCTAATCATTCATATCTTGGACCTTCAGTGCAATTTAATATGTGACTTGTGTACGTTTCACAATCCTTAGAGGGAACGCAAACAGAGAAGACCAAAACTGATTTTTGTACCGAGATACAAACATGTTTATTTCTGCTGTGAAGAAGGCTCTGTGGCAGGAGCGGGCAATTCATTTTCCAAAGGGGTCACAGTTAAGGCCTAATTATGACATTTACTCTTACCAGAAGCAATTTATAGGGAGACTAAATTAATATTAAGCAGAAGTACACAACACTCAGTTTTTCAAGTGGCCCTTTGGGAAAATGAATTGCCAACCCCTGATCTATGGGTATTAACTCACTTTTGGAGATAACGTGAGTTGGCCATTTGAGACGCTGTTCACGTGTTTGGGGGGGGGGGGGGGTTGGGGGAACTGGGGGGGTATTGTATGGCGTACGGGGGGGGGGGT
>VUQK01004396.1:3102-14759 GCA_015106715.1 Bujurquina vittata | reverse complement strand
GTGTTTTGTTTAGTAGTATTGCAGTTTGTTTTTGTTTCCCGTTTTCCTCATGTTCCATGATCTGTGTTCAAGTGTGTCTTAGTCCTCAGTCTCATGTCTTGTGTCTAGTTTTATGCCCCAGTGTTCCCTGTGTGGTATTTAGAATTGTTAGTCAGGTTTTCAGTGTTAAATTTGCATATGTGTTTGGTTTAGTCACTTCCTGTTTTAGTTGGACAGTCTTGTGTTCCTTGTGCTTTGTATTCAGTTTTGCTTCCTTGTGTCTCATCAGTGTATTGTGTTCAGCTGTGCTCCCCACATGTCTCCACTCCCCTCATCATGCCTTTGTGTATTTAGTGCCTGTGTTTCTCCCTGATCCTTGTTGCGTCGTCGTCAGTATACTCCCCTTGGTAGCTGTGTGTTTCCCCAGTTAATTCTTTGTGTTTCCCCTTGTCTCCCGGACTTGGCACTCTGCCTTCTGATTTAGCCTTGGTGGAGATTTCAAGTTTTTATGTTATGTTATTTGGGTCTTCAGGAAATAAAGCTGTTTTGAGTTTGAGTTCTGTCTCCCGCGTCCTGCATTTGGGTCCACCCCTTGCCACACACAGCCTCTGACCGTGACAGAAGAAGGAATTGACACCTTTGGTGACCCCCAGTCAGTTGCCTGACCTAAATCCAATAGAACACTTCTGGGACATTGTCTTTAAGTCCATCCAACTTCACCAGGTTGCACCTCAGACTGGAGCTCAGTGATGCCCTGGTCCAGATCTGGGAAGAAATCTACCAGAACACCATCTGCTGTCTCATTAGAAGCATTTCATGGTGTTGTTAACCATGCATACAAGCATGTGGGGGGAACATACAAACTACTGAGTACCATTTTAAGTTGATGCAATAACATTGCTGATGTTTGGCTCTTTGGTGTGACACAATTCTCCTACAGATTTCTATTTGTCTCCACTTTAAATATGTTTTTGTAGCGTTCTCATTTTTGAGCAAGGATTGCATATCTAATCACGACATCTGGCTTCAAACTGGTAAACTACAAACTACTTGCCTGGACTAAAACTATGTCTTCCATATTGCCTCTGCAATATTTCTACAACTTTACTGTGGTACATCAAGCTAAAATCATCCCTCTCTAACGTGGCTAATTGCACTGAATACTTCTTTGACCGTTCTCCTTTGACCTTAACAAAGCATCAAAATTATTGCAGGAACCTCTGAGGTTTATTGAGGAACAGTTGGTGGATTTTCAGAAGAACGTTCTTTTACAGCTCGAGTGGAAACCAACTCTGAACTTAGGAAATCTGTGTTGAATTTAGAAGACACACTGGGCTAAAATCTGCCTGCTAGTGTCCCTGCATAGCCTCGCTGCAGTCAGTAATGTAATCAGACCAGAGGTCACATCAAGTACTATGTTTAAATCAAGTTTAGTTACAAGATGATGTGATAATGCAAAAACACAACTTCAGTATGATTATCTTTCTAATTCCTCCAGATTAAAACCAATAAAGAGTCATTATTTTTGTGATAAAACAAGATAAGGGCACAGATGTGAGTTCATGCTCTCAGCATTTGATCCAGGTCCAGTTGGGACAAGTAAATCTATTTCTCATTTCTAAATGTGTAGTGTGGTTTGTATTTACCCTTTTAAAATGAATAAAAACAAGGTCAGTTAATGAGTAAGTCAGTTTGTCCCTAGCTATTTTGTTGTTTTTTTTTTCTTTTGTTTTGGTTTTGGTTTTTTTGGGGTTTTTTGGCCACACTATTATTCTCTCTGCTGTTCCTCATGCTGTCCACCCTTTCTCCGCCTCTTTGACCCGCCTCAGATTCTTTCCACCTCAAACAAGCACATATGTTGCCTCTGGCTCAGTGCCAGACCTTTGTTGCAGAGGGTGAGAAAATATACTGTAAGTGATGCCGTGATGGGATCGTTGAGTGTAAATAAGCAAAATGTTGCTGTCAGTGGCTGCTGACCTGGTTTTAGTGTCAATATTTACATCTATGAACATTTCCCTGCAGCTTCTTTTGTAAGTCCATCCCCTGCTGTATAGAATCAAACCACCGCATGTGACTGGTGCGCACATGCTTTGCTTAAAGTGTTACAAATGGTGCCAACCACAACCACAGATTGCCTGACATGACACATTTGAATAGATCACAGCCACAGTGAGACCAAAATATTTGTATTCTCTAATCTTCTCAGAAAACCAGGGGAGGGTCAACCTAAAGAAAAAATCAAATTTATTGCTTAAAAGGTAAAGTGATAAATTAACTGTGAAATTGTGAAATTGAATTTTTGTAGCTGACAAAACCTGAAACCGCCTGTATTGATTTATAACAGAAACAGAACAAGTTATTAATGATGACTGATGATCGATGATTATCAGTTAATGTTTTTATTTTTCCATCTTTTCATTAAAGAGGGGAATTAAACAGCCACGCAGATGAAGTTGATAGTTATCCTCCAGTTTTATTGCAATGGCTGTTTAAATTAGGATAAAAGCAGCAAAGTTAATATGTCATATTAAACTCCTGAGAGAGTCCTGTTCATCTGATGTTTCCTACATTAATTCTCAGGTTGCCTCCTACATGCGAGCTGTGAATGACATCTATGACAACGTGGACTTTGATGGAATCAAGTTGATCAACTTCAAAGTCAAGTTCCTCAGAGTAAGCTCTTCTTCTCTTGCAGACGACCGATAACTCACCAAAGCCTGGCTTTCACACATTCAAAATCATGCCATGAACAGGTAGTCTTGGAAAAAAAGCTTTTTATTGAGCTAATAAATGTATCAGTGTAAAGTAGTGCTCATGCGTCAAGTTGCTGAAAAACAGGACCTCATTTCTTACAGTTGTGGAGTGGCTGGTAGTTCCTGCACTTTTATGTCTAGTGAGCTCAATTTGTTTGTCTCTCTCCAGGTCATGACAGAAGAGGATAAAAATGACCCGCTGTATCCTCTGTACATTGGCCCTGAGAAGCTGTTAAGTCTGTACTCTGAGAAGAACTGGGGCAACTTCTGCCTGTCCTACCTGCTCACCAACAGAGACTATAGCGGAGTGCTGGGGCTTGCCTGGGAAGGCAAAGGTGGTGAGTACGGTGACACATGTACAAATCTCGCCAGCTTTTAGCAAAGGGATGCATGCATCTTTTCCTAAGTGCAATTTGCTGGATTAAAATATGTTAGCCATATGTTGTTAAGTAGCTCACTGATGGGTCCATGGTGGTGAAGATTTCTGATATTGTTTTAATAAGAGAGGTAACTATGAATAACACAAAATGGTCAACACCTTTCTGGACTTTTGGAATAGCTATTGGGCCATGTGAACCTTTTATAGTAGATGACCGAGTGGACATTTCAAACACATTCTTAGCATGACTTCAAGCTCACATATCTGCCCCCCGAGTGTGATATAAACTGTGGGCTTAACCTTAAAGGAACAGCTCAACATTTTCTCAGGAACAACACAGGATCAGTCCTCTTTCTCACAGACAGTAAACAACATGACACTATTGTCATCACATGCATTACCACTTATGATAATACTCCACAGTATGCACCTATGCAACGTGTACCAGAGGCAGGACACAACTGGCATTCGCTCGCTGCGAACAAAATAAGAGGTGTTAGACAAACCAGTTGTCTAAAGTATATTTTGAATAGAACTTCAAGATGACCTTTCTCTCAGATCAGCGTCTACTCTGGCTCCCAGGACTCCCTGGGCTTGACAACAGCTTGCCAAGGGTCACGTTCAGCACACTCACAGTTTCCAGATCAGTGTCAATGATTTGACCCGTAACTGAAATGAATCAGAAGTCAGGGAATGTGTAGAATCCACATGAAATGAACTGCATTCATACTGATGTGGACTTTTTGAGTATGTGCATTAAATGAGGTATCAAAGTGGGTGCAAGAACTATATATAGACATATTTTTTATTACCACAGAAATGGAATTGCCCTAAAAATGCATCCAAGCATCATTTGGTTTTGCTTGATCAAATGACAATTTTGCACATGTTGAGTCCCAGGTTTTATGCAGCTCTCATTTCAAGGCTTTTATTGGAAGCAGTGTTTTGGTCAGAGAGATCCTAACAGTCCTCGTGATTTGCATGCTTGTTGCATGTTGCATTTCTTTTTAAAATATGATGAGTTTATGTATTACTTGCAAACCTGGATGGACAAATGAGACAAACATTATGATACTTGAACTCCCTTCACATTTTCCACAACAATCCACAATACAGCTCCGGTATGTGTGTACTATCATTGGTGTTAGTATCACTGGTGGGAATTGTTGTAGTAGGAGGTTCTTCTTGCTTGTTCCTGTGTCTCACATGCAGCTTTCGATTGGCTAATTTCAGGGGTGTGACAGCAGACCACCAGAATGACATATGATTAGGGTGTGCTGAACCTTTCGTGCGCACACACACACACACACACGCACACACACACACACACACACACGCACACACACACACACACACACACACACAGAGCCATTCCTAGACATCTTAGAGAGGATTGGAGGGTGCATTCCACAGCGTATTTGCCATGGTGACATCTCACGTGACCAGTACACATACACTCTCATGCAAACACACACATTGTGGATTCATAGTAGCAGTTACACTGTTGTGACTTTTCAGGCTCATGTGACCACTCTTAATAAACAACAGGGAGGTGTGACCTCCGCAAACGAATACACTCGACCTCTGTGTCATGAGTTTATTGGTGGCTTTTAAGACAGGATCATGATGCCTTCTGTAGCTACAGCAAAGTGCAGCATTCACACACATGTGGACACACACAACCCCCATCCACCACACCAAACTCCTCCTCTAACCCCTCCAAGTTGTGTGTTTCTGCACTGGAGGAAGATGGGGGGCTGGGGCACAAATGTTTCATTCAAACCAGAGTTTCAAACTAAAACTAAGACAGGGAGTTTCCAGAAATTATGCTTATTGTCGATGAATCTTTACAGTGGCCTTGAATGCTCGGTGCTCTGTAATTAAAACACACACACACACACACACACACATAGAAGAGAATATTCATCAACTATATTAAACATGCAGAACCTTTGAGGAAATGCTGCAATGAAAAAACCAAACACAAAAAATGAATGGTTGGTTAAAAGCACATGTTTGCACGAAGTAATTAGAATATTTCAACAAACAGAAAAGCTCACATTTTAGCACAATTGCTTCAAGAATCACAATAACTCTGGTCCCACTCACATCTAATTTGTCATCACTTATCAGTATTTTGAAGCAAGTATCTGTTGTAGTCGCAGCATTTTTTTTTAATTAAATGCTAATTTAATTGCTGCTAATTGCAGTGGTTTTGTTTTAAAACTTCTTCTTCAGCATGGTTTGCTAGGAAATTTTATTTTGTTCAAACTCAGTGACTGTTTGCTGTATAAAAAGTTACACATAGTGCAAATGTTTCTTCAGACTTTTATTTGTTGTATTTTAGCAACCTTTCAGCCTGTGCTGGTGGAGGGGCATTCAGAGTTGGATCCTTTGAATCTTTGTCACATGTTAGGTGTAGACATTATGCACCCATTACTAATGCAATGAAATTAATTATGTATCCACATGGAATTATTTGTCACCTGTCTGATCACCTGACCTTCTTATTGCTTACAAAATTGTCATCAAATCCTGGCAATAAAATAGTTTCCAGTAGTTTTGTTTTATTATATTGACATTATGGAGATCAAAAAACATACAAAGAACAAGACTCAGGTTGATTAAGAGCTGTGCTGCATTCCAGGCAGATTAGTCTTTAGTCTCTGACCAATAAAAACACTGATACAGCCTCATAACACTGCGAATAAACCCCACACACATTTGCAAGGAGGTCATTGAACTGCCCTGTGTGAGAGCCTGTATATAGGTATATTATTTGCAGTACATTTGGTTGCCTTCGTGAGTAGTACCAGTATCATTTTTGGGAACCCCGGCTGTTGTTTTTGGCACTCCAAATGCACACTGTGTCTGTTTGTGCTGTTAAAGGTCTTATTTGGGCACTCTAAATCCCTCTGCTCCCCCATATGTTCTAAGGAAAGACCCTTTGCCTCTTTGCTATTGTTTGTTCATTTACACTAAAACCGCACTCGCGCGCGTGTGTGTGTGTATGTGTGTGTGTGTGTGTTTGTATGCGTGCCATATAAGCATTTCAGTGTCTGTGTGCACAATGATATTAACTGATGCTGTGTCACCATGTATGTTTTTTTTTTTGTGTTTGTGTTGTTGATGATATTTTCTGGTGCTGTGTCTCCTTGTATGTTTTTTTTTTTGCTGTGAGTGTTTATGTGTACAGTATGTATGTTTCCTGCTGATGTTGAGTGTGTGTGCATTAGCAAGCGGTGCAGTTGATTGTTTGCTCGTGCAGGCTGTGTTTTTCCAGCAGGCTAATAATAGGAGTCTTTCTGTACACTTCCTTTCTCTGTCAAAGACAAGAAGGAGAGAAGCACGGGACGAGAGTGCAGCCGCTCTTCGCACTCGCTGCCAAAACCCACAGCGCAGACCCTTAACACTCTTTCTAGGAACTCCAGCTCGTTGAATAGCCCGTGAGGGGGACCATTTCAGGTCAAAAAACAGGGAACTGAAGAGAAAAGCAGCCAGAATTCTTCATCAATGTGGCTGGGAAAGCCATGCTTGGCAGCTTGCCTTTAAGATATGAGGAGGATTTTTAGTAATGAAAATTTATCTGAACTCTTTATGTGCTTTTATCCAAAGATTAAAACTCAATGTGCTTCCATCTTACTGCCATCATGTGATATCAATTGCCAAAAGACAAAATTGTCTCAGGCCCCCTTCACTTATCTAAAAGACGCTTTATTTGCCACTGCCTCTAACCTATACTGTACCCTCTTTGTTTCCACAACAGCAGAGATAGGGTACGCATTTGCTTTTGTTTTGTTTTTTTTTGGCCTCTGATTGTCCCTGATCCTTCCTATACGTCACACCTGGAACCACTGCGTAACAAAAACATGCAGGTGCGAGATCCAGATGTCAGCGACATTTTTCCCACAGTCTTCAGTGACACCTGGTGAACCCAGTTTTCTCTGAAACAGATTGAATACCTTGCAAGCCTTTCCCGCCAAATTGGTGGCGTTGACCACATTATGTAAGAGCATATTACATAAAATTCACATGACTGCCAAGACCTCCAACCTAAACCACACAAGTGCATGTAAACTAGAGATGGAGACACTAAGGTAACTCCTCAGCTGGATGATTTGGTGGTCACTTGTATTACTGGGCTTGGAAAAAAAGGGGTTAGACTCCTCCAAGGTTCAGTGTTTAGTTGAGAATGAGAAGGACTGACCTTATAAGATGATTATGTCAAAGTACAGGGATTCATATCTTACTTTATCCAGCGAACAGTCTTTCTAAACCACCATATCATATGTTTGCAGCCTGACCAATCGGACGGGTTTCTGTAGAGCTAGCCCTCTGGCTGGCTGGCTGGCTGGCTATAAGGTGACATCACTTCCCAGATATCCATCCATGTGAATGTGGACAGCTGTTTGTAATTGTAGGAATGGCTTTCAGGGGCCTTACATACACTAAAAGGCAATGATGACCGCCAGAGGTTTAGCTGTGAAACACAGAGAGCTCAGCAGGTCCACCTGACTGTCTGGTCACACCCCAAACTGGAGCCTCAGTAGCAAAGAACTGTTGGTTTAAAGTATTTCCAGTAGCACACGGTCACTTATGCAATCTTATCAAAGTAACAGGCAGTCATGTTTTAATTGTTTGATTGTTAAATCTTCTTTATCAGCTCTGGAGGCATTTATGATGTTACAGTTTTACCATAACCTACATTTTCACCTTCTTGAGGTGCTGATATACATCCTCAGTCCTTCCATCCACTTCCACTTATCCTGTTCAGGGTCTGAAATACATCTTCAGTGTTTATTAAAATCCTATGTGGGTAATCTTGTTGCAGCATAACATACAGACAACTATATAAACTATAAACTATATAAAGAAATAATTCAGATGGCAGATAACACAATCCAATGAAGATGGGTGAATAAATATTTGTGTAAAACTATTTAAAGAACACATTTGAATAAATCAAAATGTTTACAAGGTTCATTTTGTAAACTCTATAACACAGATTGCGGATACAGTTAATTTCTCTTCATTTTTTAGATCCTCAGTTTCCTTTTGTATTTTATGTTCCACCTTTGTTTGCAATGCAGCCATCAGCCAAATTAATGACTTGTTTCCAGTTCTCCACGGCCTGCCTTTGCATGCCTCCATTCGGGTCCTCAAACTCGTTGCACTTGATAAATGAAAAATCTCTGTTTTAATCTTCTATATTCTTTGTTTAAGGAAATTGGGGAGGAGTGTGTTCAAGGCCCACAACCCTCAAAAACGGCGCTACCTCCACCCTGAATACAGGTTTGGTCACAGTTCAGAACTACGGACAGTTTCTGCCTCCCCGACAAGTCCAGCTCACCATGGCACACGAGTTCGGCCACAGCCTCGGGTCTCCGGTCAGTTGCCTCCAAAAACACCAGTCAAAAAGCCAAAAAAAGAAAAAACTCATGATTACAATTCAACCATGATTTTATAAATATTTTATGCATATGTTGATATTTCTTGACGTATCAGCAGTGGTTCAAATTATACGTGGAAGGTCAAATATGAGGCCTTTTGTATAAATTGTAGAGGCAGCTGCAGAAAGTGTATCTTGAGGAGAAGGACCTTTTCAGGGCGTTTGCTAACAAAGCCAACACTGATAAAGATGTCCCAGTTCTCTGAGCCTGCTCTTGTGCATGCCTGATTAATGAACTGGCTCACAAGCACTTTGGGTCAAGCAATTTTAAAAAGGAAAATGGAAAAAAAAATTTTTTTTGCCAGTTACCAACAGCATAACTAATTTGTTACCAGAGCCACGTGGCTTTTCTGGAATGCAGCCATATTGTGTAAAACATAAGGAGACTTTTCATTCGATTTGAACATTTCATGTTCAGTGTTTTTTGCATGTTTGCTTGCTAGTTTCACCCAGAATCCTTTTTATCTTTTATTTAAACACAAAACTACGCCAGCTGCTCGCTGAACGTGTTGAATCCCAGAGATTCAAAATGTTACGTCACATATTCTCACACACATGCATACAGAGCTGTTTGCACTGGAACAAACTGTCTGTGAATGATTCACTTCTGTGGGTGTTAGAGACCTTGTCCTTTATTGACTAGTTTGCTTTATAGGGACCCCTGCCTCAGGCTCACTGGAACATCTCAAAAAAGAGAACAGGAGGAGCTCTGATGTCAGTCACGTGTGTCCTATGGCTACTCTCTGTTTGTTTCCATATGCAAGCCCCGGCAGCTTCTTCCACTACCCCAATAGCAGCCCACAGTTCATATACGCACACAAATGCCTGCATCTTACCATGTCTGACAGATGCTAACACCTCCAACCTTTCTCCTGCTGCTCAAAATGCCAGCATCACTCCACACTCTCTTTTCCCTCTGAGCCCTCTGAGGCATTCCTGAGCAGATTAGTTCTGCTATGTCAGTCCCTGCAGGCTTTTTATAAATTAAACTACTGTAAGCACACCCCGGCCACTCTTGTGTCCTTGCTCCTGTGACAGGCATGTTTCTAGGCTGCACAGGCTTGAAGAGGCGCAAAAGGAGATTCAACTCCCCTGCCTCCCCTGCACTTCATAGTGGAAGAAAGAGAGAGGTGGGCTGTGATGCAGAGGGAATTTTGATTCAAAATCCACTTTGGCCTTTGGCCTATTTCCTTTCCAACCCATGCATCTGTACTCTGACTTTTAAAAATGAGAGGCATAAATATGTGTGAAGATGAATTGGGGTATATTTTGTGTTTATGAAGTTGGAAACAAGACCAAACTTTGCACAAGGAACATCTTTACCATCACAGGCTGCAACTCAGCATGATGATTCATCAACAATACATGAATTTCTGAAGGCCATTTATTTCCTTTTATATGACCTCAACATTTTCAGAGTTGAGGTTGAATAACATACATGGTCAGAAAAAGTTGTTGACTGAAGCCATAGCACATAATGCCATTCGTTTAACCAAGTAGTTAAATAAGTGGCAGTGGCGCAGTGGGTAGGCGCTTGCCTTTCAGCCGGAAGGTTGCAGGTTCGAGACCTGTCCCTGCGCTGTGTTGTGTCCTTGGGCAAGACACTTGAACCACATTGCCTAATGGTAGCGCCAGTCTATGGCTGCATGACCACAGATGCTTGTCTATGGATGAGTGATCTGAAACCCTCATTTCGTTGTGTGCACACTTTTTTTTTTTTTTTTTTAAATGCCTCTTTACACAAATGATAGGCTTGCTATGATGTGTGGAGATGACGGCAAAAGACAGGTGGAGTTGGAGGTGACAGAGTTGAAGATGCTGAAGATTTTTATTGGGAGCGGCCAGGATGGACAGGACTATAAATGAGTATGTCAGAGGCACAGCTCAGGTGGAGCAGTAGCACACAGAGTTAGACAGGCTGAAGTGATTTGGACATGTGCAGAGGAGGGATTTTCTGTAGGGAAGAAGGAAAGAGGAAGACCTCAAAGATTTGTGGATGCAGTGAGAGGGAATATGCAAAGGGTTGGTGTTACAGAAGAGGACGGGGTGAGATAGAGAAAGATGATCTGCTGTGGTGACCACCAAAGGAAGCAGACAAAGATAACTCTGGAAAACAATCAAAACACAAACAATACAACAGTATTAAAAAGTTTAAAAAAACACAAAAAAACACTTAACTATATCCCATATAATATCCCTACATTTCAGTGCTGCTCCACAAATCATACTTTTTTATATTTTCTGATTATGTTACCCCTCGTTCTTGAATATTTTGTTGTTCTGCTCCTCATTTTCACACTGTGTTCTCGGCACATATTCAGCTCATGTATGTTTGTATAAGAAACATTCAGTACCAGATACAATCCAAGGAAATAGCACACCAAGTTTTTACTCAAGTGCAAAAGCTTTCTGGTATGAACCTTTGTCTTGTTTCTGTGTTGGTTATCTCAAAATTACAACTAGATTATGTCTGTGGAAACAGCCTCTAACCACTAGGTGTTCAAAAGGTAAAGAGGAAGTATTGAACATAGCTTTGCTACGTTTCCTGTTTTTCAGTAGCTGTAAAGAAAGCATAGTTCTGGTATGCAGTAGAACTGATTACAAATTTGAGTGTAAAGTCTAGAGCCGAGGCGTGCGAACACGACACTGCAGTGAAAACATAATTCAAATTTGCTGTATGTATGCTGATAAAAATTTCAGCATAAAAGAAAAAGTTCCAGCATCTACTGTGTCACAGTGCCCTGCCAGTCCCAGACCTGCAGATATTGACAGATACAGCGATGACTAAATTATCACTAAGTTTCCTTCAAACTGATCTTAAACAGATGCAGAAATACCCACAAGAAAGCCTTTTCCCTCAGCGTGTCTCCATGTTCATGTCAAGTCGTTGCATTAGCCTCTTAAGTCATCAGAGACTTTGACATCTTGAGATTGTGAGTTTTAGAAAAGGAGTTCACTTTAGTTTTATTGCACATGTGGAACACAGCAGTCCTCATGTGGAGGGGCAACAGATGCCAATTTAGTCTTTTTGCTGCATCACAGATGCATTTTAAGCTGAAAATATAAGAAAACTGATATTAAAATTCAAACAAAAACA
>VUQK01004395.1:3198-25944 GCA_015106715.1 Bujurquina vittata | reverse complement strand
AGCATGCGAGGGCAAGACGTTGACTGGGGTAAAGACTCTGACACTGACAGGTTGATACATGAAGTGGATTTGACATTGCAGCCTATTGGCTCTGCCCTAATCAGCTGTTTGTTATCTGGAGACTCTTCCCCACTGGATATGTACATCTCCTCGATCTCATCCAGGGTCGGGGCCTTGAGCAGGATGCGAAGGCAAGATGTTTGCCGTGGCTCTGCCACGTCCTGTGAAGCATCGCTCTCCGTGGGGGCTTCCTGGGCCTCCGCTAGGTCCCGGAAAGCATTGCGATCTGTGGAGGGGGTTATCTGTGGGTCCCTGTCCTCTGCACTGATGTTGGTGGATCTGGCCATGTTATGAAGCCCATTTTTTACTAAGCAGGCATCGGACCCTTTGATGCTGTCTGCCTCTTGGCCCAGAGTTGGATAATATTTTATTGGAGGTAACTCATGGGCATTTCTTTGAATCACAGAGGTGGGTTCTTCTCCCCCATTCTGAGAATCACTCAGTTGCTCCAAACCTCTGATCTCATTAAGAGTCCTCACATTTGCAAACCTGCTATCTGTGAAGTTTAACTCCTCTCTGGTGGCATGATAGTATGGTGGAGGTATGTTAAATTGCTTATACTTTGTGTAGTCCACTCTAGATAAACCTTGATCATCAATTCCCAAGATTGATCTGATGGCATTTGTTACACCTCTAGAAATCCTGTTCCAAATTGAATACATTTGAGCAGATAATAAAGCAAGTTCTGTCTGCTCACTGACAGGTCTCACCTATATAAGGATTACAAACCCAAAGATCAAAGACTGTGTGACCTCACAGATGTGATGTCACTTTGTTTGCAGACACACAGCTGATCTTGCCAGGTGACATCACAAAGGATGTCACCTTTTCAAAGCTGCTGAGCTTCTCGGTTCCTGCTCCATGTGGAACACTAAGGTGTGTTATTACTGCGAATGCTTCGAAGCAATCCTCGATATTTTTCTTCCCGTATGTTTTTTGATCATTAATAACTTCCGCACCATTTGTGCTACAGAAACCATTCTGGTATCAAAACGTTCAGCTTCTTCTGGAGATATGTGCGCTTACTTTTCTTGTTTGTAACTTTTATAATTTTTTAAAATATTAAGCTTTTTTTTTTTAGATTTTTTTTGCCGCATTCAAATGAATGGGGAAGTCCGCTCCAAAGTCACCCTAATTTGAAATGCTACTACTTCAGCATACTTTCTTCTAGAGACACCATTCAAGTTTTATAACAAAGCCAAGACTTTCAGCTATCCATGTATCACTCGGTTTGTTGTTATCTTTTATGGGTTTTGAACAGCGACAGTTTGGGTGCTGCATTGGCTGGAGAGCTCCAGCTGTTAGAGTGGGAGAAATTTCTCTTTAAACTGCCACTGTGCCTGCAGTATTCACTCTACAGTCTTTATTTTACCATCAAAAAGTAGAGTTTTTCTACTTTCAGCCAATGTGTCTCTAAACCTTTTAAGCTGTGAGGGCTCAAGCAGAGGGAGTACCTCCAACTCCTCCATAAGGTTCTATAGTAATTTTAGGGAGGAGATTTTCTCCCTAAACTGCTCCCATGACCACATGTTTGAACACAGGAAAAATAAAATAATACACCACTGTTTAGAGCTGGTCCTTGTGATGCTCACAGTTTTAAAATTATTTTGACAGGAGCTACGGTTTTTGATTCAGAAGCAGTTGTTCGGCATGTACGCCGAAGCAAATTTAACAGATATTTGCCCCAAAGTGCCTGCATTTCAGCAGTTAGGCAGCTGTTTTCAATTGGCAGATTCAAATGTGTAGAGCATTCTGATTGGCCGATGATACTCTAAACTGATTGGTGGATTTGTCTTCAACATGCAAGTGTTTCAAAGCTGTGTTGTTGGTCTTATGTGATGGTCAAAAAATGTTTCCACTATAAGCAAATTAGGTGTGTTCTCTGGAGCTGAGAGATTCCTGTAAAGAAAGAAGACGCAAGAGGAATTTAACTGAAAGCCTGAAATAGGTACAAAGTCACAGCAGAAAGGACAGATGATAAATAAGTAAGATAGTAAGATTCCAATCTATGTACTGGCAAAGAGCCCCATGTTTGACTTTTGACTGTTCAGCCTGGCACCGCAGTCTCATACACGGCTGGAAGTGATTATAACAAATTTTGAAAGATGAGTCAGAGTAAGAGCAAAGCTGGAACTAATCATTTGAACACTGACTGCATTCTTTTAAAATGTAGCAGGTTGGAGGCCTGGTGCACGTGATTTCTAAACTACTAAATGCTTTTACATTTTGGGCGAGCGAGTTACTTGGCCTGGATTTGGTTAAGCAGCACAATAGATGGATAGATGGTGTTACTCAAGCAGAGCAACTGTCCAGGGAAAAAGTTGAGCTTCTCAGAAGTCTGAGCTAGCGTTGAGGTTGAGGCAGAGAACCTGAGTTGGAGATGGGGTCAACAGGCCAGGGTGAGGGGGAACTAGCGGTGAGGTATCTATGGAGCTGAGTCATGCACTCACACTGCAGGGAAACAGGAGCGTAAAGCAAGCAGAACAGTAAATGTTAGTCAGAGGGCTGCAGAGTAAATGTAAATGGACTTTTAAAGCACTTTTCTCCTCTGCACTCAAAACACTTTACGCAACATACCTCATTCACACCCATTCCCTTGTTTCCTACACCAAAGTGTTTTCTGTCTAACAGCAACAGTCTGTTTGGGGGAAGCGATAATGGCAGAGCTGAGTATTTAAGGCAGGATGAAGTGGCTCCAGGGCACCTGTCTCCAGTCCTGCAAATAAAGCAGACACGGGGCTGGAGGAAGAAGGGCGGGGTGTGACCAAAAGCAAACATCTGCGAGCCCGTGTGCGCAGGATCTGTGTGTTTGCACCTTTGAATGTGTGCACTTATTTTATTCAAACTCTGAAGCACTTTATATATTTTGAAAGTGATATAAAAATAAAGTTATTTTTTATTATTTATTACTAAATTACTTTATTGCCATCATACAGAATGTACAATGAGATTTGAGGGTAAAGGGGTACCCACTGCATTACAAAATGACACATGGGGGTTCAAAGGCCAGCATGTGATGGCGTGGTGCTACATGATTGTGTAGAACAGCCAGAATAAAGTTGTAAACACGTTGGAGTGGGTTAAATGAATGATCGCAGCAGCCTTTGCTGAAGGGGAGCTGGAAATTGTCCAACTGTGATTAGAAGCGGAGGCTCGACTGATGGAAAGCCAGGTCTTCAGGAAGTGTTATGGAGAGGCGCGGCCGGCGGAACTGCTGAGGGATTCAGTGAAGAGAGATTTAGTGTTCAGGAGGCTCTACAGGCACCGAGGAAGCGCTCAGCATGTTGGGGAAAGTTCGAATTTAAATACAGAGCGACTTGTCTATTGAAGCTAATGAAGGTCCATCCTGCAAAGCCTTTTGCAGTTAAGTACATATTTTGTACTTAACCAGGTCTTTACTGCATCACTGGGAAATGCACTTTGTACTGTATTGTATGTACTGCTTCTAATTTCTGATGCTATTTTTTTAAAGAGATATTTTTTGGCCTTTTATCAGAAAGTGCAGAGAGACAGGAAAGTTGGGAGAGAGAGAGCGTTAATGGCCACGGGCCTGCACCACAGTCATGTGACGTACATGGTCGCCTGCTCACCCACTGAGCACCCCCGACACCCCAATGATTTTAGCGTGTGGCTAAAAAAACAACCCAAACCTAATATTACTCCTAAGTGGTGACCTGGGGGGGATGATAAGAAGCTAAATCATCGGTTGCTAAGCATTCTGATATGTAACAAGTTGTAACAAAGCAGCGTCCACAAAGGTTGTGCTGATGGATGATGATGATGATGGTCAAAGTAAATATCTCATTTTCCCACCAATCAAGGTGATTTTTATTTATTTTAAATTTAAATGAAATCTTCGCAGCTATGCACTTGCAACACAGATGTGCGTGAACATCCACAGGCGTACAGTGCAGTGCCGCAGGCTGACAGACAGCGCCTGCTCAGTGCTCTGCATACGGCTTGTTTAAGTCACAAATACACAACCGTGGCTGTTCACATTACAAATTTACCGTTTACGTGCACTGCCACCATCTTGGATTGTTAGGTCAGAGTTGGTGGGGCTGCTCTGACTTTCTGAGCTGGAAATCCAACTTGAGGGGGCGTTCCAGTTGAAAGCTTTGGCGCCACCATTAGTACAAGATTAACAATGACTTATTTTGAACTGTGAATTATGCAAAGCTGCCTCACCACGATGCAAGAAAAAGAAAAGAATGCAGAGCTGGAAATGTGCAGAACGGCTCCCCTTTACGTATTTATTGTCCTTCAGTCTCATGTGCCGTCATTTTGTTTAATTTTAGTTCTCTGAGTTATATAAATTAAATCCATGTGTGAGTCTGTGTGAGTGAATGGGTTCATACATATGAAATATTAAGTGCTCAGGTTTCATGAATACACAAATACAGTGCAGACTGCGTCCCTTTATCCTGGAGCCGCTCTGCACCGAGCTGCAGGATTTTGTGTGGAGTTCTGCAGACAAGTAAATGCAGGATGCTGTTGAATGTTATTAGGAGAAACAGAAATGCTACTTGTTGCTTCACACACTCTGCAGCTGCAATCCTGCTGGACTTGTGATCGGCTATCGATAATGTGCCTCTTATTGAGTTAGTGCTGTGTGGAGCAGCTGACTAAGGTAAACCTTGCTGTGCATCAGTGAATGTTTGGGGGTTATGAGTGACGCAGCTCGACGTCACGCTAGATAACATTAGGAGGAACTGTTTGCGTTTCAGCTGAAGCATGAGTGCAGGACTGAAACCTGACTGTCTCTGTCAGCTCATGCTGCGTCATCCTTGTTACAGTTAGCAGGGCTGCTTTAGGGCATTTGTTTAGTTACTGCATTTGCACAAGTTTGCAGTATCACAAATAAAAGTTTCATTAATATCAAACTTAAAATGATCCTAATATCATTTTAGATTAAAGTTGTATAAGAAATTCTAGTGATCAAAGGGTGAATACTGTCTCATCAGCTACATACAGCTGGGTAATAAGAGGTGAATCTATACAAAACTAACCTGCTGTACACAACTGTCTCTATATAACTAACCCGTTTCAACCTTTGTGATTAGAGGTACTTCCTGTGTGCACAGAGTGGCAAAAGCTGTCACCTGAACTTTGAGGAACTCTGTTCAAAAGATATGAGCTGAACTTGAGTGAGGGCCGGGCTGCACACTGATTTGGTAAGATGGTGCAGCGAGTCAATGAGGCAAGCCACATAAAAGCTTTTTGGTTTTGTTATTTTCACTACCTTTGGGGTCCCCCACTCAGTTCAGCAGTAGGGGTAACGCCAACCTCATCCTGTTCTTCTAGTTAAAAGATGGTGTGGGCACGGCCAGTGGGAGAGTCACAGTGGCTGTGTCCATCTTTGATAAACAGTTCCTGCTCAGAAACAGGAAAGGTTGCCAGGTTGCTCCTATTTTTTTCTTTTACTGGGACAGGCAGAGGACATCTGTTATCATTTCCTCCCGCTTTTCTTTTATTGGCCTTTTGTTTACATGCATGTTTCATATATAAGAATGTCAGCAACATTTTAGCCAGCAGGATTTCTCAGTAAAGACTGTGGCTGACAAGACGCGGTAAGGAGTGGATTCAGACAGACGCTTAAGTAGATGCCCCCCGAGGGCATGACAGTGGCTTTCATTACAGTTATAAGCAATTAAAAGGCTTACCCTATTGGGCCTCGTTCCTCTATTAGAACTCACATTCAGCGTTGTTACAAGATTATTAATGTTGTTGTATGAATGTTTGGGTGCTTAACTTTTCAGCATGCAAAGGCAGATGGGGGTATTGTGATCACCCCGTCAGGCGGGTGGACACCCAACATCAGTGCTTTATATTTATATTGATTTTAGCATTTCTCGTTCCTGGCATTTGTTTTTAATCGATAGGCTGAATAAAGTCATCGAGGCTCATCTGCAGCCTATTAATACGCCCCGAGACCTCTAATTATAGACCTTGCAGGGCATTCGTGCCACCTAAACACTCCACTGCGGGAGCTTTAGGGGGCGCGCTGGCAGCGCCAGTATTTTTAGTCTCACAGGTTTCAGTTGGTCATCAAAGAGTGCGCTTTGTGGCCTTAATTTGCTCTGTGACCTCAAAAGACTCTTGTGTGGGGTTTTCCTTTAGTGAACCGTGTAGTACAGCCTGTCAGTCAGGCTTAACCTCTGGGGCAGGATTACAGGCAGGTCAGCCAGGATAGTTCTTCACCTTCCTCCCTCCCACTCACTGATTCCTTCATTCAGCCTCCTCACCTCCTGCACCGCACCTGCTCCTCCTCAGCTGCCACGCTTCTCATGGGTCATAAATGACTGATTTTTTCAACTTTGTGCTTCTGCCAGAGTTAAATTGCTTTGGACGGGTCCTCGGAGTGTCTGCCTTTGCAGCTTGTGCCTCAAAGTTGCTCTCCCTGCAGTCCACCTTTTACATCCTTGTGCACGTATTCTTCCCGCGTCCTGCTCGATCCTGGATCGCTTCATAAGCGAGGCTTCAGTGCCAGGGTCCCATCTAGCAATCCGAGGGTTACTCCGCTGGGCCTCTAGCGATGACGCCTTTCCCCTCGTTTCCTCGTGTGGACGGCTGCTGTTGGTGAGCTCATTCGGACTGTTGTCACATGTTTGATATCTGTACTTGTGTATGTGCAGCATTTTGGATCCCTTCATTCAGCAGGCCTTGTTATTTAATTACCTTTCTTCCAGCTTTGTGTTTGCTGCACTTACTCTGTATTCTTGACCAGTTGGGGACCCTAAGATGAGACCTATGGTGCGCCCTGTTTTCAAAAAGTGTTGTTTTCGTGCTGTTCTCATGTAAACAGGTCTCTGGACTTCATGTGGAACATCCACTTTCACATGTATCACCCACCTAACCAGTGTTGTAGACTGTGTACCCTCCCCGACAGCTGCAGTCTCTTTGGGCAGGCGTAAGCGTGGCGCCGCATCATGCAAAGGGACTAGATAAAGAGCCAAGCCTTTGTCCTGCCCCCCAAACTCCCCAGATCCCAGTCAGAGCCAAGGGGTCACTGCTGGACCCCACAGGACTGTGGTGTGACAGATGTTTGACCTTCAGGATATTAAGAAGGTGGTCTTAATGTTGTGGTTGACTGTGGTTAGTTTATGCTGCAGGAGATGTTTTAACCTAAAAAAAAAAGGGAAACAGTCCTTCTATCATTCGAGAATTTGAGATTTGCTGTAAATAACAAAATTAAAGCCTTTTCTTTCCTCTAAAATGTGCATGATTCATGATGCTTTTGGGATTCTTGCAGCATTTATACTGCTGCCAATAGCACAACATTTGGTGTTCTACTAAACGGGAAGTAGTGAGGAAAGTTTGCAGCCTCATGCTTTCACTTTCTGCTGTCTGTGTTAAGGCTCTCTGACTTTAAGCCTGTGTGAGAAACTGCGTTAGAGAGACAGACGTGGCCACTTCCTCAGTCAACCACGCAGCTTTGAGCAGCATGTTATTAGAACGCATTGAACACAATGAACTGAACATAAAACGGTGCCACTCACCACAATCACACCGTCTTTCCGTGCAGCTACTTTGTAGGCGCTGTGAAAAAAAAGTGTTAGCGTGAACTTCTCCAAAGCTTTTTTCTCACATTCTCTTTGTTGGCTTGGCTGTATCGAGACCGTTCTCTGCCTTTTAGTTACAGTATTGATCACTACAGTCTGTAATGGCAGCCATGTTTCTGTTAATGGGGAGACAGCGCCTATAATCTGCAGTTACATTCTCGACAGTGCTGTTTAACACATATGCAATAAGGAACTGTGCACACAAAGATCAGGTTACCAGCGGTGCCGGGCATTACAGTACAGCACAGTATTTAGTAATTACTGTAATGCCATTATATTACTCTGTAACACGTTATTCTTAGTAACTTATTAAACCGTTATGCCACTTGTGTTTCATAAGTTATAAGTAGTAATCGTCTGTAATTGTCAGAGAGGGACAAAGATCACACTGTTGTGGGGGAGACAAACATTTCAGAGAACTTTGTAACTTCTGAGCGATGGAGGCATGCGATGGCAGTGCACCTTTGAGTCCAAACAGTGAGGTCACCCAAGACCCAAACTTACTGAAGAGGTTATGCCTTTGAAACGCCTTCGGACCCCCGGGGGTTGGATACATGGACCACATATGTACTAAAGCCTCAGCAGTTTATTAATGGGCCGATATATGTCTGTATCAGCATTTATAGCAGTTGATGAATGACGAAAATTCAAGAAAAAGATGGAAAAAACACCTTTTAACCACGTAATGGGTGTTTTTTCCACTAGAGGACATTCTGCAACTTATGTGTTGGCAACTTGTGTTTGTAATGCCACAAACACCACAACTAGCTGATATGAGCATTAACACGGAAATAACTGCACATATTAACTGTTAAACCAAGAACTTACGATGTTTTTACTGCTCGTATGATTCCAGTAATAGGGAGTATGCCACAGCTGTAATCCCAGAGATTACCAAACACCTTCATACCCGATTATGAAGTTGAGATGAAAAATGAATCAGTAAACTCATGAATAGTAACACAGTAATAAAACAGTAGTAGTTATAATCACAGGTTTTTTTACACCAATTTAATGGAGAGTAGTGTCAGCAACATCCACATTAGCGCTGATACGATACTTATGCTCCCGTGGCTGTAGCTGCAGCTCATACTGTGATGTACAGATGTTGTCCTTAAATAGGCACGTATCACTGTAGCTGATGGGATTGTATGCAATCGGATGCTATTCCCAGCTTGGTGCTTTGCTTCCTGATTTAGTAGTTAATCCTCTTCTAAGCCGCTTGTTAATTCTGGCAGAATGTGCTACCCCTGTAATGTAAACCTCCTGATTCAGCCTCGCTCTGGGTTTGTCTCGTCCGCCCTCGTCAGCCTGATAGGATGTAGTGCGAGCTAACACACTTTGGAGCCGTGCCACAGTGAAGCGGTAAACTCTGCGAGCTACAGAAGCACAGAACGCTCTCAGACCGGTGGACTTCGTCTCTGTTTTTAACATCATCGGGTCTGAGCTGGACTCTCGTTGTTCCGTTCTCCAGAGATGGATGGAGACGAGGCTACATAACACTGCAGCAGCCATCCTCCCACAGCACAGCCTGACACACTCGGCCTCCTCATGTTACACAGGACCGTCTCACTCACTTTATTATCCTGTTTTCAGATTGTGCCAGCGGAATTTCCGCAGCTCGCCGGAGCAGAACTTGGCACACTTCAGAGGCTTCACCCTGTTTCATAATGTGTGTTGAGTAGGCCGGCCGCGAGAGTGGCTGCTGTGAAGCTTTAGAAGTGTTTTATACCGTATGTCTTTAACCATCCACATCCAAACATTCAGGATGAATCACAGCGTAAAGGTGCCGAGTGTGGTTCTTGTAAATCTATGTTTCTGTACAGGTTTTGTGATTTAAACCTGTTTGGTTGCTTTTGGAGGGGTTGTTAGGTTGTTCACCTAACAGCTGATTGGTGAACATCACATCAACCCTGTTCCTCCACTGGGGAACCCCTGTCACGCTGCAGAACCCACTCAGGAACAGAACAAAACACAGACCCCAAGACGATCGACAGATATCCTTACCCTTACGTTTATATTTGTTAATTATTATTGTCATCATTTATATTTTGCATGGTTCAGCCTGGCTATAATAACTTTGCCTGCCTTTAAATCTCATCAAGAGCTGTAAGTAGTCTGAGGACGTGTACAGCAATACACATGCTCAGTGAAGTGCTCAAATAGATCATATTACAGTAGTACTGATCAGAGCATCGCTGTAAATGGACGCGTGTGTGTTGACAGGGCACTGCTCTCCCAGCAGAGCGGTTCTGCTACATTTAAAATGATGGATGTTTATTATCAGTGTTGCTGACGTACAAACTGAAGCATGTTTTCAATGACGGAAATAGTTACAGCAGTCGGGACTAAATGATACCACCTGTAAGACTTATAGTAAGTGCACAACATGCACTGAGCTCAGTAAATAAAGCTGCACTAAGTGAAGAAGGATCTGCATGTGTAAAGTTACACAACCTTTGTGGTATTTTATTCAGTGTCATTGAGACACTGGCAGATCCTCAGAGGCAGCATTACCACATCTGTGCAGTGCTTTTGTGTCTTTGTACATGTTGGCAGTGGGTTGCAGGTGGATGAGGACGCTTCAGTTCAGTGAAGGAAAACTCTTATGAGTTAGAGCTGCCTTTTTCATAAATGAACCACATTTTATGCTACATTGTCTAATATGTAAGGTTTATGGAACCACTGCTATCCGGTGTAGTCAGAGGGCTGTGGTGATGTTACAGTTTGACACACAGCCAGGAGTCATTGAGTGTCTCTTCATATCCAATAAGCTTTTGTAGTCATTTATTGTCTCTTTGCAGTTGTTCGGTGGTCACGTTAGCCTTCCTGATCACTGCAGAGGCTCAGGTCCACCGTCTCGGGGACTGTACTTGGCAGCGCTCCACGTGTGATCTTTGTAAATGATCCGTGTACAGTTGATTTTGGTGTGGCAGAGTGCTGCAGCCCCACTGTCAGAATGTTTAGAAGCAGTCATCTGGTCTCAGATCAGCTACATGTTGGGTAACAAAGCCACGTTGGGCCACTCATGCCCACACTTACATATATTCTGTTTCTGCATGGCCACAACTGCATCAGCAATGAGGGTTGCACAAGCATGGAGAATCAAGTATTAGCTCAGCAGCTCTATGATCTGATGGGAGGAAGCTTCTCTCTTGTAATTTCCTCTCAGTGATCACCGCTGGGACGAGGTACCGAGCTCAATTAGACACTTTAGTCAGTTCAAGTGTGCGAGCGTGGCTGCAGATAGAGGTAGCGAAGGCTACACTTCAGTGGCTGGCTAGAAGAGACTTGATTTTACTTAAAAAATGTTGGTGAGTTTACTGATTTTGAGAGGGATATCACTGCGAAACGGTTCCGTACGTGGAATTAATGCATGCGTTTGTGCTGACAGGGAATGGGCGCTTCATGCGCTTCAGGGGTCTCCCCTGAGCGAGCCCGGTCAGGGATGTACAAGCTGGAGATTGAGCTGAAAAGAGGACACAACCTGGCTGTGCGGGACAGAGCAGGTACAGCGATATCTGTGGATCATTTCGGTTTTCTGGTCTTGCTTTCATGGATGTTTGATAAGTTTGTCTTTGTAGGAACTAGTGATCCATATGTCAAGTTCAAGCTTGCTGGCAAAGAGGTGTTCAGGAGCAAAACCATTCACAAAAATCTCAACCCAGTGTGGGACGAGAAGACGACCTTAATCATGGACAGCCTGAGCGAACCTCTGTATGTCAAGGTAAAGACCCACACACAAACATTCGCGCACACACACGAGCTTTTCCATATACATTCTTAATGAACATTGGCCAGTGGAGATTTGCTCTTCTGCAGGTGTTTGACTATGACTTTGGCCTTCAAGATGACTTCATGGGTTCTGCTTTTCTGTACCTGGAGTCTCTAGAGCAGCAGAGGTCAGTCAGCTTTGCATTGGTGGCTTTCTTTTGACAAACAAGAAAGAAATATTTTAACATGAAGAGATTATTTGCATTTCTTCACATTAGAAAAGACACAATAAACAAGGATAAAATGCCATTATATGTATCATTATAATATGCAGACAATATATTTGTAAAGCTTTTAGGGCAAACTGATAAAAATTAATTACAACAGTCCAGGCTAGAAGTAATAAATGCATGAACTAGTTTTGCAGCGTCACTCTGAGGCAGGATGTTTCTGATTTTAGAAATATTGCACAAATGTAAGAAAGCAGTCCTACGTATTTTTTTAATATGTGCATTGAAGGACATATCCTGGTCAAAAACGACTCCAAGATTTCTCACAGAGTTACTGGAGGTCAAGGTAATGCCATCCAGAGTAATAATCCGGTTAGAAACCATGTTTCTAAGATTTGTGGGGCCGAGCGCAAGAACTTCAGTTTGATATGAATTCAGAAGCAGGAAATTAGAAGTCACCCCTTTATGTCTTCAAGGCATTCCTGCAGTTTAATTGGTGCCTGTCATCTGGTTTCATGGATCGATAAAGCTGAGCATCAGCATGTATTATACTGTCAAAAACATGGTTGTGAGCTGCTTTCTGTTGGCATTTTGTTGCATAACTTTGGTGCTGCATCTCTTTAATTTTTCAAATGTTGCCACGAGCCTCTCAGGGGCCAGCGCATGATGATAGCAGTAAAGTCATACACTAGTTAGCATCTGATCTAGAACAATAGCTTGGAGTAAGCATGTAAAGGGGGCTTTTTATAATAAGAACGATGACCCACCTTAATTTTACAGGAGGTCAGTGAAGGTCAGCTAAAGCTGGACTACCTGCAGGGTAGCTGCATTTATTTAGTTCACTCCTGAAAGGCTGGACTCAGTTTTTTAGCAACTTTTAGATTTTGAAGTAGTCGTACTTCTTCTGTAACTGTGCCTTGTAGTTTAAGTTGCACTTATTGTATCCAGATGTATAGGATTAAGTGGCATCTAGCAATGAGGCTGCAGATTGTAATCGCCTGAGTCGCTCTCTGTCCAGGCATGTGGGAGAACCTGAGGTGGCTGGGACTTCAGTATACATGTATTAAAGGCTCTCTCTAGAGCTACTCTTTGGTTTGTCCTTTCAGAGCTACTGTACTAGAAAAAAAACACTGTGGAAATAAAGTGTCTTAGTTGATGTAAACACAATGATTTGTAGTTAAACTAATACAAGTACGATGCATATGACATTACATTCCTGCAAACAGACCTGAACTGTACACATTGGTCCTATAAAACAGTAACTCAGCATACAATATGCTTATTTAACTAATTAACCAAAACCATGTGCCCCACCCACACCACCCTTATCCTGACTCCAGTGCACTTCTGAAATATGGGACCACAGTTCAGTAATTTAGGTGCAACCTAATTATAAGAAATAATAATAAAGAGAGGGAATTGTTCAGCATGACAGGGGCAGAGCAGACCACAAAGCTGCACACATTCATGACTGTGTGTTGCAGGACGATACCTGTGACTTTAGTGCTGAAAGACCCTCAATATCCTGATCAAGACCTGGGTACGCTGGAGCTGGCGGTCAACCTGACGCCTAAAGACAGTCCCATTGAGGACCGCCGGGACTCAACGGTATGTATGCTGCTGATTGCATTAACAGAAGTTCTCTAGAGTCGTGATAAACATACTTTAAGTGTAACAGGAAGTCTATTAATAGAGTCTAAAAAGGGGAACCAAACAGGTTTTCTGTAGAAAAATATTCCACTACTATATTTTTTTTAACATATTACTGATGGATAAGTAATCTGAGTGAGTGGTTGCAGTAGAGACATTTTATTATTTTTATTTGTTTTGTTTTGTTTTTTAGGGAAATTTTAATTTTAATTTACTTGCATTGTCCAATTTACACTTTGCGTTTTATTATTTCTGCCAAATTATACTAATTACTTTTCTCAAAACCATCAAAAATCCAAATTGAGCTCTGCACATACGAAGTGGTGAGAATGATCTTAGCAGTAGACCTCAGTAAGTGACAAAGCTGGACGCAGACGCTGGATGAAGATGCTTATGCTCTGAAATCCTGGCCCACCTGAGGGGAAGCAGATTTGCCCGCAGCGTGCAGCTCAGGGCACAAACAAAATGCCTTCAGCTGGCTGAAACTGTCAGAGGTCACTGAGTCAAAAGGTTAGTGTGGTGTCCCCTAACATCCAGGTAGCAGTCTGAGGCTGCTTACTGAATAAAACACATTTCACTGTTAGTGTGTCAGCATGTGCTTTAATATGCACCCGCACCGTTATTCTGCATTTCCACTGGTCGTGTGAATCTACGTCACACCTGTGACACTGGCACTGCGCTTTTTTCTGAACGCAGCAGGGAACTGTTATTGCACAGGCCACAGAAAAGCATGGGTCGCAGAGAGCAGAGGGCTTCCTGTGTGAAAGGGCCTCACCCCAGCATTAGGCTTTTGATAGAAGCCAGACTTTACAAGGATATAGTTTGAAGGGAGGCTGTGACGTGTAGGTGGCATCTAAACGTGTCTCTTGAGTCACCGCTTCCTCCCACTGTAAAAAATATGGTGGAGTTCAGTGCTTTAAGCTTAGAGTATAGTGTGCAACTCTAAATCCAGTGCAATCATTTGTCCAGCAGACGGTTTGGAATAAACCTTTTCTCCAAACTTCTGTGGCATAAATTAACTAATAATTATAATGAATTTCCAGCTCTGCACACACATTTAGGGACTCACTTTTTTGGGTGATGTTTGTTCTGTTTTTCTCCGGTAAAACTGCGTCTCTGTGTTTCCTGCAGCAGATGGAGGTTAAGAAGTATCGACTGAAGCCTTATGTGCACAAAGTGAGTGTAGTGGTGATTAGGCTGGTAGAGCTTTTCCATAGCTTCACCCTGATCGGCCCCCTCCTACTTCACCTCGAGTCGAGTAGCTGTTTGCTCTGAGTCGCCGTAGAGAGCACGCTGCTGCCTGTCAGGCCTGTAGGCTGATGTCAGTTTGGTCTTGTAGAGCTTTCTGTTTAGTTTCTGGACCCTAAAAGCGTTTGCTCAAGTTTTTATCCTCATTTCCGTAGCGTTATGTTTTCTCAGCAGCACTTTATGAATAAAATAAAGATCAGCATGAATTATAGACGCTGTCGCTACATTTCCACTCTCCACGGATCAAAAGGCTGGAAGGAAGTTCATGCTGGTTCTTCAAACGTTAGTTTGAGTTTTGCATGGAAGCAAAGAGACTTTTAGTTTCGACACGTGCAGCTGAGGAGCATCTTTTCTCTTTCATTTCACATTTCATTACAATCCCAGTTAGTCTGCAGTTTTTCTCAGGCTGTCGCTGCAGACTGATTGGCTCTGACAACGATCAGAAAACCGATTCTACTCAATAAAATTAACAGTCTTTTTGCTCTGATTGGAGAGCCACCCAATACCTGAGGGGGGGAGTGGTCTCTTTACCTACATGCTCTGCTACTTTCTTGGACTGCCTAAGACACTCATACTTGCTCATCATTTCCTTGATAAAAGGGTTTTCTGTAAATTGATGGCTGTGCAAAAATCTTGAGCATCTCTCATTTCTTTAGATTTTGCTAGGAAAATGGGAAAATGGTGAGTTATTGAAATGTGCAAACGTGCAATTTGTTCAATTCTAACACGCTTGAAAGTCAATATTTGACCACCTTCATTCTCCATCACAGCCTGGAATAGTCCTCCAGGCTTCCTCAATGCAGAGCTCTTCTCTGGATGCTCCTGCCTTTTGCGCCGTTCTCTTCCTCTTCAGTGATGTTGAGGTTCTCTGGGGAGGCCGATCCATGACTGATGGTGTTCCATCAGTCATTAAGAAGCAGCCAATGTCTTTGAAAGAGCTTCAGCAAGCTGGAGAACTGTTGCTCAAGAGCACTTTAAACATTACAAGACAGTCTGGATCCATGGAAGCAAAATAAGGGATGGTCCCTGACTTCTGCACAGTACTGTCGCTGGCGAGCTGCATATCAACACCCCCTTGGATTGACCGTGCTCTCAGCTTGGTATTGTCAAACCTTCAAGGCCAGTCTTCCCACTCAGAAGCCATCTTAGTGATGAATATTTTTAATAATTACCTACAAATTGCAACTTAAATGCTTCAAAAATGCAGCGACATCGCCCCACAATAAGCTGCAGGCACAAAGGTTCATGATGCTAAGGCTTCCCTAGAGGGGAAAGTTTCACCTCACTTGTTGACTCTTGCTGCAGTGAGGTCAGCCGTGCCCATTTCTGTATGATTTTACCACGTTTGGGGGGAGATGTCATGTGATCATCTCAATATATCGCTTTTGCTTTAGAAGCAGCACATAATGCAATCATAACACCTTTGCTTATTACACCCACTGTCCAACAAATAGTCTTTTCACCTGTCTCAGTCACATGATCCAGGAAAGAAGAAGGCAGGATGATGGATTTGGAGAGCATTTCCTCTTTGAACAGCTGCATGCTGCAGACAGAGCCTGCACTGTACTCAATAAACACAATTGTTCTATTTATTTTGGTGTGCTTAGCTCTACTTAAAGTTTCTGTTCGGTTAAATGTATCTGCATGAAGAGATGAGTTTCCAAGTGCACCCTCGGCTCTGAGATATTAAGCACAGCCTGCCTTGCTCATGTTTAATTCGGCATATAAATTAATAATAGGCCACGTTTCAGTCTGTGCTGCAGCTCCAGTCAGAGAGGACACACAGAAACAGATCCAGAGATGAGCAACGATAAAAAAAGCGAGCGATAGAGGGAGACGGGGGAAGGATGAAAACAATAACAGAAAAACATGGCACTGAAATCAAAGCTTTGGGGGTCTGATTGGCTGTAACGAGTTCACCTCTGACATCGGAGATAATGAACGTGCAGCTCTGCTGGGGAGCATTTTTCTTTGGTAAAATCTATTTTTAGGTGCTTCATTCATAAAGCTTAATTGAAGCCCCTTCATTTGAACGACCCTTTGGGAAAAAAAAGCATCCCGCAGCTTCCCCTAGTGGCTGAAACACATCGGTACGCCACTTCAAGGATAGAAGTTTTTTTTTTTTAATGATTTTAATGATTGTATTAAAATTCACACACTCATGTGTAGTTACTGCCAACCAGTCGTCTTTTCCCACTCTGCATAAGTCTGTTGAAATAATGCGTTTTAATGTACGTTCAGACCATGCTGCTAAGGAGGTCCTGGAAACGATCCACTAAGGTAAATGATCACCTGTGTGTGCAGCCACAGCTTTCCTTTAACTCATCGCCCTGCTCTGCACTTTGTGTCTTTATTTTGAGCTTGTGTCAAAGATTTTTTTCCACAGCATGGAGTTTGTATCAGTTTCTATTGAGGTATTTGAATGTTGATTGCTGTCGTGTGTTCTTACTGCTGTCATTTCCTCCCACTGGCTGCAACCAGGGCTCTGTTCATCAACCTGTGTCCTTCCAGGCTAGCGTGATGCTATCAGGCCAAGAGTTCCTCATCTGTAATCTATTATTGTCCAAAAGGAAAAAAAGATCCAGGAGTGTAACAAAAAAACAAACTGTAAAAGCTCTCCAGTACTGAAGAGGTTGAAGGAATCTGTGAAGAGGGTGAAAAGCAAAAAGGTGGTTGGTCCAGATAGCATACCTGTGGCGGTATGGAGATGTCTAGGGGAGAGGATACCTGGGAGTGTTGATGGAGACGTTCAAGAAGGTCAGAAGGAGATTCACTGTGTCTCTAGAGAGGAACTGCGGTGCTATATGAGGAAGTCATGAGTGGCAGAGAAGCATACGAGGGCGGTGCAGGACATGGATGAGGACAGTGAGACAGTGGTGAGGTGCGGTAGGAGTTATAGATGGGTTCAAGGTGGGGGTGGGTACAGGTTGAGAGATGAGGTCAGGCAAGAAGGTAGGGTAGAAGAGGTGGGGGTACAGGTGGAGAGGAGAGGAATGAAAGTAGAAGCCAGACAGAATACATGCATCTCAATGAGAAAACGTGCACCAGTACGTATGTAAATAAATAAAAAATAAAAGCATTAAACCTGTTCTCATGTAATAGGCTGAACACTACATTTTATTTTGCTACTGCAGGTCAAAAACATTCCAATTTCTCAATCAAATGTTCATAAAGTGCATTAAAAACAACAAAAAAACAAAGATAGGAAACTCAGTTTATGGATCCTGTTGCACTATTAAGCAGCACATGAGTGCAGTATAATAGCTGCAACACATTGTGATGGAGCTGCATCAGTGTTTATTCATTACTACTGTTGTCAAGGTCCAAATATAACTTAGTCATATTTATTTTTGGCCTGATAACATACCGAAAACTGAACAGAGCCCTGCATTTTGTCCCTGTTGCTGCTCTGTGATAAACAAAATTCAGTCTGTGTGTGTGTGTGTGTGTGTGCGTGTGTGTGTGTGTGTGCGTGTGTGTGTGTGTGGGGGGGGCAGCAGCAGCAGTCTATACGTCTGTCAGAGCTGCATCGGAAAGCCCAGCTCTGGCGAGGGATTGTCAGCATCGCACTAATTGAAGGTCGAAACCTCAGCCCGATGGATCCCAACGGTCTGAGCGACCCGTATGTCAAGTTCAGACTCGGGCCCCAGAAATACAAGAGCAAGGTACAGCATGTGCACCTGAGGTCATACTGCCCTGTTTGGAGATCATCTCCTTCAAATGAGGAGGTGTGTGTGTGTGTGTGTGTGTGTGTATGCACGCAGACAGTGCCAAAGACCCTGAGTCCACAGTGGAGGGAGCAGTTTGACCTGCACCTGTATGAAGAGACGGGCGGGGTGCTGGAGATCACCGTGTGGGACAGAGACACTGGAAGAAGGGACGATTTCATTGGGCGGTCAGTCTTTCTATGTGAATTCTTATAACACCAAAGTACTCCAATATTCAGACCGTTGTAAAAACCCTACGTTATTATAGACAGAAACCTAAGAGTCCCAGTGAAGGAGAGAAACTCCCTTTGAACAGGTGTGGAGCAGGTGAGGGGGTGCCTGTACTTCTGCAGTGTGCTCTCATTTGGTGTTTTGATCATAGCGTTGGAGAGATAGGATTTGAATTCTCCTTCATGCACTACGTTTGATTCAGAAATCGTAGTGAGAAGATGATAATCTTAGCTATTATTGGCTTATTTCATATATAGAAATGCCCCCTCACCCTGTGGGTGGTCTTTGTCCTCCAAGCATCGGGTCCTTTACCAGAGACCTGGGAGCTTGAGGGTCCTGTGCAGGATCTTAGCTGTTCCCAGGACTGTGCTCCTCTGGACAGAGAGATGTTGTTCCTGGAATCTCCTGGAGCCACTCTCCCAGTTTGGGCGTCACTGCTCCGAGTGTTCCGATTACCACGGGGACCACATTGACCGTGTTCACCGCATGGTGATGGACGTTTAACTGTTTATCAGATATAAGGCTGTAGGCGTCTCCCATGAAGGTTGAGAACATTCTGCGTAACGATCTTGGCGTGTCAAAGGTTTACGCTCGGTGGGTGCCACGACTTATGAGGCCTGATAAAAAGCGCACCAGGCTGGTCATGTCGCAGGTGAACTTGGCACTTTTCTTGAACGTTTCCTCACCCAAGATCAATGTTTGGTTCACCACTGAGCCAGAGACCAAACGGCAGTCCACGCAGTGGAAACACCCGTCTTCTCCCCCACCAAAGAAGGCCACAGTGGAAGCGGGGAAGGCGATGGTCTTCGTCTTCTACCATGTTCCTGTATACTATGCCGGCCACTCGGTTATGGCGTTCCATGTGTGCCCTGCCTGATAGCATCTCTCACCCCGCTGTTATGCTAGATCGTCTCAGGGGCATCTCTGCACAGCCTGACCTGGGGTCTTGCCCCAGATATTCACTCAGTATGTGAGCCTTTCTGTCCATCTTCCTGATGTATTCATGGATCTTTGTTGTTTCATCTAGGACAGTGGTTCTGACACTCACTAGTCCTCGACGTCCTTCCTTCTGCTTACCGTTCAGTCTCATGGTGCTGGATTTGGAGTGAAGCCCTCCGTGCATGGTAAGGAGCTTTCTTGTCTTGATGGCAGTGGCTTCTATCTCCTCCTTTGGCCAGCTTATTATCCCAGCAGGGAATCTGATGACCAGCATTCAGCTGAGTCCTCAGGACTTGCCTCACTATTTGCAGCTTTCCTAGGGGCCTCTTCAGGGTTCCCATCTGCCTGTGGGATTCCAAGGTACTCAATGTCTGCAGTGTCACCTTCTGGTAGTGCACTTCTGACTACCTTTCTTCTCACTGTTACGATCCAACTGCACCTCTCCAGTCCGAATGACATTCACACTCCAGTGAACACATCGAGGAGCAACTTGGGGTTCAGTATCTTGCCCAAGGACACGTGGTCTAGCTGCCACTATAGGAGTCTCAGGGGACTGTAGTGCATGCAGACTGGCGCAGTCGGGGATCAAACCACCAACCTTCTGATTAGGAGATGACCTGCTAAAATGAGCAGCTGAAAGAAGAAGAGTGAGCTGTACTTTAGTCTGAGAGTACAAAAATTAGCTCGGTGCTTTTTTTTCTAGTGTTTTCTTTCTTCACCAATAACTACATCCTGTATCGCCTCCCTGTTGTTACGCGTTAATTAAAGCAGTTTACGTCTTTGTCACCGAAGCGATGCATTTATAACAGACTTTGGTCTAAGCTCCAAGTTTCGTTGATGTCTTGTTTCGATTGTGGTTCAGCTGCCAGCTGGACCTTTCCACTCTCGCTAAGGAGCAGACTCATCACCTGGAGCTGCCGCTGGAGGAGTCTCGGGGCTTTGTGGTGCTGCTGGTCACCCTGACCGCTTCGGCCGCAGTCTCCATCGCCGACCTGTCCGTCACACCGCTGGACGACCCGCAGGAGCGTGGAGAGATACTCAAACGATATGTAAGCAGCACTCTGAGGGCAACTCAGGTCAAATACAACATTTTATAGAAGATATTACACTGTTCACTTTTCTTCTGCAGGGTGTGATGAAGTCATTCTCGAACTTAAAAGACGTGGGCATTGTGCAGGTGAAGGTGATGAGAGCAGAAGCCCTCATGGCCGCAGATGTGACGGGTAAAGGACAAGAAATTGTTGCCTTCTCATACTTCTGTGTTATCATTCATGGATTGGGATGTCGAAGCATTAACTCGATTGGTCTCATAGGTAAAAGTGACCCTTTCTGTGTGCTGGAGCTGAACAACGACAGGCTGCAGACACACACTGTTTACAAGAACCTCAATCCAGAGTGGAACAAAGTCTTCACCTTGTAAGTCTGCATTTATCTCTTCCTGTGTTTTGTTGTTTTTCTGGATAAAGTTCACAAAGTTCCTCTTTGTGCTCCAGTTTTTGAGCAGCCGGTTTGGCTGGTTAGTCTACAACTGAGGGAAAGCTTTATGTGAGCAGGGCTGGAACTGCTGCACTCAGTGGGTTGTGCATATTCTGAAGTTCCTGTGTGCAATGCACAGCTTGGTGCATTGTTAGCAAAATTGCAGCCTTCTAATTCCAGTCAGTGCTTCAAGATTCGTAGTTCAGAAATGCTGAACCGCTTTAAGGTGTGGTGGCTGCTTCAATCCACTGCTTTTGACATGTATTAGTAATCAAAGACACGGATGATCACAGTATCAGTATTTTAATAATGTGCAGAATAGTGAAACTCTCCACGGGCCAAATTTAGAACAGCTCAACCTGTTTCCAAACTTTTAATGTTTTACATTAATAATATGTGACAGCGCTGACCCTGTCTTTGCAAAGCAGGCTAGTTCATTCCTTACTGTAGCTGAATGAGTCACCTGGAGCGATGGCTGTGCCATTGTTTGGCTGTTTTTCGGTGCTTCTTTACAGTTTTATAAGTCATAAACCTGCCAGGGTCTACAAATGGCAATTCTGACTAAATCTGGCATATTTGCATGATGGACCTAAATGCTGATTACTCATGCACGCTGCCTCTTCTTAAATAAAATAATATAGAAAGGATGGCGTTTGTGATACTTTACTGTGAGACTGAGCCACAGCCGTTCCTATTAATGCCATGCTACATAAATTGGCTGCAATCCATCCAGGTGTGCAGCAGGGGGCGCTTGTGAGATAATCCTTAAAGAGGATGTAAGAATCAAGCTAAATGCCTAACATAGCTGTTTAGACTAAAAAGCTGACACCACTTTACCAGTAGAGATTAGGAGCATCGTTAATCCACAACAGAAATTTCCCTGCGCAAACAGGAAACAGCTGACTGTGGGGCTGCTGACGGCTTCATGACAGAAAACCGACTGTGTCCAGAGGCTTTTGGTGCTGTGACGCCCTGAAGACCATCAGAATCAGCACAAAACTCTGTCACTGCAGGTGCATATGCAGGGTAACTGAGACACTGCACATGCTTGTGAAACTAGAAATTGATTATAAGACTGTGGTGTTGTAGCTTTGTGATGTTTACCGCAGCTTGACCAGCTCGCAGTGCAGATGAGCTGTTACTTTTAGGGATGTGTGACCAATCAAGGCCATTAAAAGGCAGGGGACACAGATGATAACGAGCCATTAATGTAATTATCCGGTAGAAAGCCTTTTGTGATGTATACAGAGCTTCTTGCTTGGACCCTAAAGAAGGCTTTCTGAAGAAAAGTTTATGGGATGACTAGAATGAGCATCCGTGTATGTGCTCCCGTTCCTCGAGTGATCTTTAAACTGCAGTCCAGCACGTGAGCTTTGAGGCCAATGCAAACAGAATGGGGACCATTTCTGAATCAGAAACAGGCCAGGATCTCTCCATCATTGCCATCAACAAACCAAAATGAGATTTTCTTCAAACAGCAACGTGGCAACAATTTTCACTTCCTCTGTCCTCACAAAGCTCTGGTTACATAAGTTGTTGTTCTGGCGTGCTCAGAACTGGGTGGCACATAGCAGCGAATGGACTGAAGAGGAAAACTGGAGCGATCAAAGACAGACTGGATTGAAATATAGATTCAAATATTGAATACATTTCCACATATGAACAATTCTGAACTGTTAATTCTCTTCATATTGCTGCCCTCTCTCCTCAGTAATGTCAAAGACATTCACTCTGTGCTGGAGGTGACGGTGTTTGATGAAGACAGAGACAGGAGTGCGGACTTCCTGGGAAAAGTGGCTATTCCATTACTGAATGTGAGTGTGTGTGTGTGTGTGTGTGTGTGTGTGTGTGTGTGTGTGTGTGTGTGTGTGTGTGTGTGTGTGTGTGAGAGAGACACCCACTAAAAGTGTGTAATTACTTATATGTGAA
>VUQK01004393.1:32777-47154 GCA_015106715.1 Bujurquina vittata | reverse complement strand
ACAAAAAGGCTCTGCCCAGTTTCAAACCCCAAACCCACTTGCTTTGAGGCAACACTGCTAACTGAGCCACCGTGCTAAAATATTATACAACAGTAAGCCAGGGCTCAGATGGGAACTGAGGGAAACCATACAAACACTACAGTGCTGTGTCCTGTTGTCATTTAGGCCAAATAATACCATTTAGGCCAGTTCATCTCTTAATAACTATCAGAATCTAGCAGAGATTTTAAGGAATTTTGATGAATAATAAGAATTTATTCATGTTCAGGAAAGCAGCTTCTTTAAAAACAGGTTGTTCCTGTCCTTCAGCTGTGACACCCATCCTGCAGACATGCTGGCTCTTGAGCTCACATTCACCTTCCTGCTGCCACACAGATGGTGATGGCTGTAAATGGGAGTAAAAGAATGTTAGTTCCCCTTCATTCTGTATCTGGTAATGTGCCATATCCTCAACTGTGTACACCAAGCCCCAAGGGTCAACATTACTCAAGACAGTATAACAAGGAAAAAACGATGTAGAATGCAACTTCAAAAATTGGGTTATATGTGGACCAAAAGTAACTCAGCACCCCAGCAAATTGAATTAGTTGTACATTCTCACCATATGAGGTTACTGTCAGCACAAGATCCCAGAATCATGACCTGCCTAAATCCTCTTTATACTGCGACGCTCGCGCTCCATGTGCATTTGTACAGTGACTTGTGGTAAAAACCTGGTCTTCCAGAGGGACTTTAATGCTACTGAGGAGCTCATTTTTGAACAAATCTATTAAAAGCCTTTCAGGCAGTGCTGGGGAAGGCAGACTTCAAGACACATTTCGATTTCCCCATGCCCTCAGTCACGATCAGCGAGTATTTAAAAATAAGTCAGTAACTACAGTTTGTAAAGAGAAGTTTCCAGCGGCAACAAATGCTATGGTAACTGCAAAAAGTGGGAACTTTATTCAGTGAACTAGATTACAGGTGCATTCTGGTTTATTATCCAACTTACTGCATGATAACTAATCACAAGTTTTCAAGCATGAGTAAAAAGTAAAAAGTAATTTTCTGTCAAAGATTATGTGCTGTGATCGAGGTTCAATAACCAATTGCTAGTTTTTTGTGATTTGTGTGTATGAACCTTCACCTTCAGCACCAGTGTTTAAAAATTGTATAATATTCTGCTCATACCCCAGCCTAGACCAATGAAGCACTGTGATTTAATTTTCCCACAAATTAATAATATATTAAATTCAATCTACCTTTGAAATATGGCAATTTTAATAGAAAGTTACAGGTCATCACCATGTGCTGGAGTTGGTTTAGAGTAGTGTTATTTACCTCAGGGTGGCCAGCAGATGCATAGTTATAGGATTCATCCAAGTGTAAAACTAGGGACACAGTCTCCTGATTTATGATGACAGAATGTGCCTTTAATATTTTAATATCTGGGCTCAGCCAGGGTACCTGGACATACAGCATGTTAAAATTCCTTTCAAACGTTGCTGTCTTCTACTTTTCCTCCCTTCTGTGTATTACAATACTGTACCAATAGTGTTTCTTCATTTAGCTCATAGAATAGCAGTTTTCTTTGTAATTTGAATGTGATTTTGTTTTTTGCTCTTCATGTCTCAAGCCAACTCTGATGCAATAATTTCAAAACATTAACTAATAGCATCATCCTTTCAGCTTGCCTGCTTGTTTTGTGCTTGCTCAGAAAAACTAATTTCGGGCTTTGACATTAAATTAAACGGAACATGCTGAAAGTTGTTGATGGATTTTTTTTCCCTTTCATTTAAGAATTTTCTCATTTGGAAAAAAATGCTGTAAACAAATAGAATGCATTCAAACTGAAAGACGCATCCGTCCTTTTGACCATACATATGCAACATGCAGAAACACGCTCTTATTAAATCCATCAAGTTGCACACAGTTTACAGCAGTCAGAGGTGCACCAAAATTAGTTTGTTTAGAGCTTTATTGTGGCAAGTGTCAAATCAGTGAGCTCGACCACATCATAATGAATTAAATCTGGATTAAGTCAGTTCAAACAACAGAAAGAAAAGGAACATTTTAGAGAACAAGCTGTAGCGTCCACAACAGCACAAATTTAGAACGTTAAAAAAAAAAACCTTCTTTTATATATACAGTCCAATCAGTTTTATTCTGTTCCCTACTTTATGTCTATTTTTTTTTCTTTTCCCATAACAGCTTTTGCTTTTGGATGCCAGCTTCATCACCCTCACTAACCACCTAGGTCAATGCACTCACCCAGATGGGTCCAAACTCACAATAAAATACTCAGAATCAGACACCAGAAGGTTGAATTGCAATCATGTTATCCTGTTGGATGGCGCATAGTCATAGCATTGGAGTAACCTGCAGGTAACAGGAAATAAAAGAATTCCGTGTGTGTGTGTGTGCATGTGTGCATGTGTGTGTGTGTGTGCGTGTGTGCGTGTGTGCGTGTGTGTGTGTGTGTGTGTGTGCCTGTGCGTGTGAGAGAGAGCATTTGTGAGTGTAAGAGGGACGACATCAACAAGAAAAGAACGGGTCTGAGAAGAAAGAGAGAGGGGAGACAATGCATTGGTGTGTGAAATGCGTGTTTGCTCATGGCAGCATAGTAGAGAAAGAGTTATATAAGAATTGCATTGAAACAAAGCAGAACTAAAAAGGGCAGACACACAAACACACTCACATAGAGGCAAATATAATGTCCTTGAATATGCATTTTTACAGACTGAGAGGACCTCATAGAAAATGTAAATACACTCACATACCATCAGTTTTTTGGGTTTTTTGTTCTATCAGACTTTCTTTTTTGCACGTGTTTACGGCACATCAGCGTTCATAGTGGAAGGACAAACTGATGACAGCAACACCCACAAGGTAAAAACAAAAAAAAAGGAAACATCCAGCCTTCTAGAGGCAGCAATGAGAAGCCCCTCAGCTGTTCTGTGTTTCTTAGAAGGTGTTTAATCCATCTTGACCGCCCATTTTATCAAACAAGGACCTGACTGGCAGATGTAAATCATGGTGTGAGGAGTGTTCACTGTGTATTAATTCTGCCTTCCTAGTTGAAATCTTAATCAAAAATCAGTCACTTACTCATCTCTGTTTCAGTTTACTCATCCAGTCCACCCCACCCGAACCCGTGCAAAACGTGTTGCTGACGTATGATTGAGAGATTGTCTGCTTCTGTTTCAATGTGCAATCAAAGTGCATATTATTCCCACTTAAATGACAAAAGCAGAATGGTTTCACATGAGACTAGTAGCTCTTTGGTTAGTTAGGAAAATTAGGAGTAAGCGGCATGCAGTCATGTTTAAAATTAAAACCTGTATCTGTACCTTTTTGGTTTGAAGGAGGATAGCGCCCAAAGAGTTAAGCCGAACTCACCCTAGAGAGACGTTCTATGAAGAAATTACTGAGAGTCAGGCTAAATTAGGCATACATAACTAACAGATTAAGCAACTTCAACCCAGTGACCAACAACGACCCATGCATTTATGGGTTGATTATGAAGCATAGCGTTAACGCTATAAAATTCCTTAATAACAGTAATTTCATAAATTCATCTGCAATTACAAAGTCTTTTAGTGATTAAGAGGCTTTAATTGTGGCCAAAGAGGGGGAACGTGCTCATTTTGATCTACTTTCTTTGATTCTCCTCTACTTGCATCTGTACTGATAGATTTCACCCCCAGTGAGCTGCAAAATAATTTTATTGAGAGAAGTTTTTTTGCTCAATGTCAGATTCTGCAATTGAATCAGATCCTGAACACACCACAGGTGAGCTTGAACCAGTGAAGATGTTTCGATTTAACTTCAGATGCTTTGAAGACGTTTTGAGGGAGCAACGCATGTGAATGAGGAGTTTTTGAGTGTGGGCAGGAACTTAATCAAATAAAATTTGGGGAAAAGAGGGGGGAGAAGGTTGGATTAGAAGGGACACCATGCCTATAATTTTTTCTTTGAGCTGCCAAAATGGCTCTGAGTGGTGGAGGAACTTTCTTTTTTATAAATTACCATAAAGGCAGTCATTTCCTCTACTTTTTAGTGAGCCTTGGCCACCATGACCTTGTTGCTGATTTTGCAAAAAACAAGTCTGGGATAAATAAAATCTATCTTCTCTTACCCATTTTTCCTGCTTTTCAACTGCCTGTTCCCCTGCTGAATTATAGATCCCACCTTTTAACTGGTGCCACTGTAACAAGGTGATCAGTGAAGTTTCACTTCACCTGTCAGTGGTTTTAATAGCAGCAGTTCTCTGAGCAAAGATGCCTCGTTGATGTCAGAGTAAGGCAACAGTAACTCAAATATTCACTCGTCACAGCCAAGGTGTGCAGAAGAACTTCTCTGAATGCACAACATGCAGAACCTTGAAGCTGATAGACTACAGCAGCACAGTGTCGGGTAAGAACAGAAAACATAAGCTATAATTAGCATTTGTGGGGTCAGAAACAGTCCAGGCCAGCAGCAGTGGGGGTGTAATGGTTTGGAAGATATTTTTTGGGGACACTTTAGGCCCCTTAGTACCAACTGAGAATTCTTTCAATGCCACAGCATACCTGAGTTATTGCTGCTTGCCATGCCCATCCCTTTACATCAGCAGATGACTGCTGCCAGAAGGATAATGTGCCATGTCACAAAGTTTAAATCATCTTAATTTGGTTTCTTGAACATGGCAATGAGTTCATGTTCATGCGTCCATTGCACCACTGCACTGTGATGGTTCAGGAGATTCACGTCATGGATGGGCAGCCGACAAATCTCCAGCGACTGTGTGATGCTGTCATGTCAACATGGATCACAGTCTCTGAGGAATGTTTCTAGCACCCTGTCAAATCTATGTCGCAAGGATTTAAGGTAGTTCTGCAGGCAAAAATAGTACCTGCAAGGTGTATCTAGTGAAGTGTTTGGTGTGTTAAAAAAAAAGAAAAAAAGTGGAGTGCCAATAAAATATTGACTTCAATTTCTATTTGGTCTGGATCATGCTTGGTCTTGTTGGAAAGATTATCTGTGGAATTTAAACGGAGATGGCTCCTCGAGGATATTCAAGGACTGACTCCACAACCAAACATTTGTAGATGTGAGCCTTTGTTTTTTTATCACTGTCTTTGTTGAAGTTCATCACTTGCACAATTTACCCGCTGGCAGCATCAAATTCCTCTTCAGAGTAGCCTGTTTTTTGAAATATATAAGTCAAAAAGAGAAGAAATACATTTAATCTCATATATATAGTAGTAGTGCATTCAAAATCAATTAACACATTATTCTCTTGCTAGTTATACAACATCCCTTTTGTGTCCCTCCTACTCAGACCAAACTTTTCCTTTGCTGCTTCATCCTTTGGTTATGGAAGGCCATTTGTATAATGCTTTTCAGGTCTTACTGACTACTCAAATCACCTTAGACAAGCCGCAGATGCCCAAACATTAATACTGTTCTTTTATTCTTTATTCTGCACTTTATCACTTAGCCTAGTTTGCATGTCTTTGGATGAAGATGGATGAAGAAGCGTTCTTTCTTTGAGTTACACTATCCAGTGCATCATCGGGCCTTCATCCACAAGTCTCCTCCCCTCTTCCCCCCTTCCACCTTGCTGTCCCCTTATGTTCCCCTCACACTGATGTCTGTTTCTTGACCACATGTCCTTTTCTTTCCCTCTCCATCCCACCCTTCCTCCTTCTGTCCTGCCACTCTATGGTGAAATGAAATGAAGTGTCAGCTGAGTTTATCATCCCTCCAGCTGCTGTCTGCCAACAGCAACTCTCTTTCCCTCATGTGTCTCTGCCTTTCTTTCTCCCTTCCCCTTTGCCTCTTTTTGTCACTCTCACCGCCCATCTCCTTTTTTGCCATCTTTCACTCTATCATGTCTACTCCCCTCTCTTTCTCTCTCATTGAATCCATTCCATCTCTGCTCTCACCCTCTCTTTTATTTCCCTCAGAGACAGGCCTGTCAGGAAGATTCAGCCACTTCTACACAAGCAGTCTGGTGTTGTTCTAGCTGAATGTGTATGTGTACATGTTCTATATGCCATGATGAGCGTTTACTGTATATGCACGTGTGAGAGACACTGTTTGTGTCCCTTAGATATAAACCAGGTATGACCATGACAGGGCATCTCTCTATTTGTTTTAGGAGCATGTGGAAAGGAATCAAGCTAAGGGATAGGCATTAGGTATGTTTAGGTATGCAAGCTAAGATGAAGAGACAGAAGAATGTAAACAAATTTGAAGCCCTGGACAGATTGGATAGGGAAACGAGGGATGGAGGGAGGGATGACTGAAAAAGAACAGTGGCTGTAAACAGATTTAGATCCTCATGCACAGATGGGAGAGGGACAGAGAGTGAGAGAATATGTTAGATGGATAGATGTAGATGAATATTACCAGACGTATATTCTCTGCAGAGTAAAAAGAGATAATCAATTGAAATGTCTCTCAGATATGTCATAGTCCAGCTCTGTCTCCTAAAAATTATATTCCCAACTAAACAGCTTTCTCAATTACTTTTCAAGGGAGAAAAAAATGTTCTCTTGAATTACATTTGGTTGTGACATATCACAATATATTTTTGTCACCATATCTTTGCCATTTGTTTTCTTTCTTTCATGCTGTGAGACTATTTTAGACAACCAATCACATCTAAGATGGACTAGTCAATCTGGTAGCACAGAAAATTGAACAGAAGCTTCCATCTATCTACAGTATCTATCTATCTATCTATCTATCTATCTATCTATCTATCTATCTATCTATCTATCTATCTATCTATCTATCTATCTATCTATCTATCTATCTAGCATTTTTTTTATTTGACTTCAGTTTCTTGCATTTTGAAGATAATGGATCAATAAAACTATTCATATAAGGATTTTTGACTGCATCCTCACTTTAATTACTGTAGGTAGTGTTTGGATAAGAAATCATGTGAACATACTATTAAGTCATTATATCTTCACTCCTGACAAATTTACAGGAGTGTAAAACTACTACAGGTAGTAGTTTTACACACTGTGATGTGATGGAATATGTTTTGGCTAGAAGTAGACTCATGGAAATAATAGTGACACAGGGTTTCCCCTAACACATAATGACTGCTAGTAGACTGCACATGAAAACTACTAAGTAGTCAACA
Organism: Bujurquina vittata; assembly: GCA_015106715.1. Lineage (NCBI taxonomy): Eukaryota > Metazoa > Chordata > Actinopteri > Cichliformes > Cichlidae > Bujurquina > Bujurquina vittata. The sequence continues at coordinate 40,031 of VUQK01004393.1, read as the reverse complement.
TGATACTGTAACACAGGTTATAAATAGTGTACATTTATCGAAATAGATTGAGGAGAAGCATATAAATACAGTACAGCAGGTATGGTTACCCAATGAGTTTTCTTTATGCCTACATCCTACAGCTAGGTAAGCTACCTATCAACACTCAGCCAGGCTACAAGTTACAAAAAGTGCGCTTAGCGTGTAGAAATTATGACTACATAGCTACAACATCTGCCCAAATGATGCTGATGTGACTGAGTTCCTCGGCTTTTTTGTTTTGTTTTGTTTTGTTTTGTTTTGTTTTGTTTTGTTTTGTTTTGTTTTGTTTTGTTTTGTTTTGTTTTGTTTTGTTTTGTTTTGTCAATAAATTCTAGACAACATTACGAATCGATAAAGTTTGGCAATGGTGCTGAGAGATTTGGAAATTGGGAATATTGGATGAGAAGAAGTGCAGCCAGTCAAACTCAGTAAAACTAAGGTCACAGTTACTCTTTTTAATCATGTAGCAGGTGTGCTAATAATTTTCCAGTGCTCAATAAATGGTGATCATTGCATTCAGTTCTTGATTTTCAGTTGGAAACAGAAATTATTTTCCACTTGTTATATACATTTGAATATAGTTTCAGTAGTTAAGTTACACACAGTCACAGACAGACATGCACACAGATTCAATCATCATTGGTTTTATGTGGACAATAGCCAATCACCAAGCTGTGAAGCGACCAATCATGCAGTCACACCAGTGTTAAATGTCAATCATGATTGGTGAATTGGCTAAAGGACAAGAGAAGCCCAGCTGGCATATTAGTCATCTGAATGGTGCATCCACGATCCATACACGTGAATAAACATAAAAATGCTTGCACAGATGCCAGCGCACACACCAACAGCAACAGTCAGTATACACCTTGACACACATGCATAGTCGGAGTACTTCTCCTGGTAATTATTCTACCTTTTGCCGTAATTGACATATAACAACCCTTAGTGATGTGGACACAATGTGTTCGTACAAAACATTTCTAATCATCAGCTACCCCAGGGATTTCCGTAACACACACAATACCTCTGGTAGCTACAATACCACTTTTCACATCAGAAATTCTTGAACAAAAAACAGATACAAATTAAACAAGCAATATTATAAGAGTGATAATTATTTTTTTTTAATATTAGGAGTCAAATTAGGGGAAAATTAGCCTGAGGTCATATTTAGTCACAATGGGAGTGGAAAAACAAAACCAAGTCAGTTAATTTCACTAATAAAGCTACTTTCGGTTGCTCCTTTATCCGCAAGCGAGTGCAAAACCTTGTAATGCAACATGTTTGAGTTGGCAGATCATTTATTTGAATATTAAATGCAACCGCAAAGGGATTTGTGTCTCCTCCCTGTATCAAGCTGGGGATTTTTCACTTGTAAGGGGAATATGTAAACCATGGAGCCTCTCATTCATCAACAGGAGCCTGAACAACATCACTGGGGACTGCAGGAGACTGGACTCTGATCAGTTACCAATAAAGAAACTCTGGTGCAGTTCAGGGTGAGCTCTCCTGAACAGATTGACAGCTCTAAGGACTCAAAAAAAGGCTCCTGGTTCCACATGACGCTCAATAAGAAGACCCAACATCTGTAAGTTCCTGGACCCATGACCTCTGTGTAGAGTCTGAACCCACGAGGAAGGTCATCAACAGGAGACCTCTTCAACTTGGGGAGTGGTAGGCCTCAAACCCGCTCAGTCACAGGTCTCAGTGAAGATCTAAAACACAGTGGTGGTCAAATGTCAAGGAACTGCAGGAAAAAAACAACTGATTTCAATGTTCCAATTCCAGTCTCAGCAATTTCAGTAGTCTGATTTATAATCTGCTTTGATAATTTATCATTGGGAGCCCACAGGATTCAAGGATTCAAGGATTTTTATTTGCCATTTTTGCGTGGACCAAGGTCTAGGCACATTGGAATTTTTTGCGCAGAGCTCTCTCGTCAACCAAGTATACAGAATAGAGCAATACGTATAAATATATAACAAGCATAAAATATAGAACAATGAACAGGAAGTAGAACAGGAATATAATAAGTTGAACAGGAGTATAATTTGCTTATTGTTTGCTATAACACTAATTTTGTTTTCCTAATTTGCCATGAGGTCTCAAAAGGGTCACGCCTTGGTTTCAGCTGGAAGATTACGGACAACGATTTTGCAGTGATCTAAGACTATGTACGAGGTTAAGAAAGGAGGTGTGAGTATGAATACAATTTACCACATTTCAGACTCAATGCACGTTGATTTTTACTGTCTGCAATAGATGGTGTTATATTCAGAACAAGACCAATAAAGTTACACAAAATGTAAAATAAATATAGGAAGTCATAATTGTAAAACAAATAAGGTTTCTCTCACTAACACTAAAACTGTGCCAGTCTTAAATAGAAAGCAGATTGTTTTTATATGATGTAAGACAGAATTAAGCCCAATTATTTTTCATTTTCTTTAAACAATTGGACAACAATAATATATGTAATTTTAATTATATATTTTCTCACTATGACTGCTGTTGTCAGACCAAACAGCCAAAGTCACACCTGGGACATGCTCGGATTCTTCCCATGACACAGGTAAAGAAAAAAACACTGAGAGTCCAAGTAGTGCAAGAACACAAAACCCTTCAAATCATTCAATTCATTCAATTGAATTGAATTTCATAAAGGAACCAGTGGCAAGTTTTCCATCACAGTAACATTGAATAATATGCTTAATGAGAACTCAAACAATTCTGTTATAGAAAGAAAATCTAATAATGAGAAAATGAAAAATATAATTTGCAGTGCCAATTGTTTTTATTTTTTGCTTTATTTTTTAAACCAATGTTAACAAAAAGAGAGAAAATAAATGGCTAAGTTCACAAATGTCAAATATAAGACTTGGGGCTGGAATTGGCCAGTAAAGTCTTAAAACTGGCTTACTGGGTGTTTCTGGAGACCAAAATGAGGGAGTTACTCTAAAACTTTATGATTTTGTCAACTGAGTGAATAAGTAAAGAACAAATCAAAACCAGGTTCCTTTCAACAAAAACAAACAAACAAACAAAATCTTGAATTGCCATAGGCAAGGAAAAACTGAAGCTTGGAATCACAATTGGAATTATAGTTTCTATCTTTTTGTCTTTAATGTTTTTATTTATTTATTTTTCATAAGTTTAACACTTGTGCAATTGTAAAATGTAGGATTCTAGGATGACTAATCATAGACTGGTGTATGCTTAGCATATTGTTAGCCTAATAGCATACTTATAACACATTTTGGCATATTTTGAGATAGCTGCCTAATTGTACTCTGCTAACAGTGTAGATTAATTTAGATAGATATCTCAATTTTGGCCAAAATATGACTTAGGCGATTATGCTCTTAGGCTGATGATATGTTTTTCCTTTCCCTTATTGCTGATTTAAAATGCAAATGCAAGATGATTATCTGTGAATTGTACATTACACACACTAAGAAAACATGGTTACATTCATAAAAATAAACAAAATTTTGAATGATGTATTGTTCATAGACAAATGCTGCAACTAACTTACCGGGTAAGACCGGGTTAAACAAAAATAATAAATTAGCTTATTAGCTTAGTTTCCCCTCAAATTTCAAACTGTATTCCAAATAGAATAGAGTCGACCTAATTTACTTTTATTTCCTCTAATATATACACTTGTTATATTTTGTGGATAAAATTTATAAATAAAATTAGGATGAATCGTCAGACCTGATCTGACCAAAGTCTCTATTCAAAGTTAAATGCTAACCCCAAAGGCCTGCAACCACAAGACTATTTTTAAACTGAAGACAATATGAAAAATCTGAATTTTTGTACGCTGGACTACTTTTTCAGAGGTACCAGGAACCACTCCCTGTCGTGCCCTCGTGTGCCTTTTTTTTTAACCAGGAAGAATGTCTGCCTAAGAGCAGACACCTGTCTTATTGGTTATGGGAATGTGGCCAGTGTGACAGGACTTTAACAGGCCCTGGTTGACTAAACAGAAGGTTGATTTGTGGAGGATGGGCATGTTGGGAAATGGAGTTGTATCTGAGCATTAGTCCAGGAGGTGTCGAAATTATTGGCAGAAATAGTATGCCATGGATGTGAGCTGTGCTGTTGAATGAGTCTAAATAATACATAGCAGTTCAAATTTCAAAAACATTGCACATTCTAAAGATTATATCAAATGACAATGGTCACATCATGATAGAATGTTAACATCGGAAGTGGAAATATGGCAGAATGTTTACATGGATAGTGTATCATAAATGTTCACATGCATAGTGGCATCATGTTCATGTTCAAAGTGGAAACGTGATAGAATGCTCACGTCCACAGTGACATTATGGTATTGGCACAATGTAACAATTGCAACTTATATTAGAGCTGATCCAGAAAAAGGGTGGTACTGTATGGGTTCTTTTCTGTAATCAAAGACACTACTGCAGCAGATCATTTAACAATTGTAACAATTTCTGTACATCTACCTCCTTACTGACATATTTTAATTAATGATCTCAATATTAACCATCTACACCCAGAACTCAAGAAGGTGATGAGTGTTTAAGACTCGTCAAACAATAAAGACTTTGGCTGGAGCATTAGTTTAGTCCACTTTTAATGTCAAAAACATAGTTTTCTAAGAGGATTTTGAGATTAAGATGAATTAGCGTTGAACCGTATGAGCACTAAGCAGTTAATAACTGTCTTCAAAAACATAACTTTATTTGTTGTGTTTTTCAATCTGACTTCTCACAAAATGCCAAGAAAAGCAAAGTAAAATTTTAATGGTTGTTCTGGCATAATTGTTTCAAAAAATGTCACCTCTGTCATTTGTGCGGTTTACTTTATTAATCAATGTCTCTTTAAGAGCTGTTTTCACACATTCATTTCACCCAGAATTGCCCTGATTTCTACTAAGACTTGTTGTGAAGACTTATGGAAATAAATGATTTACAGAGCAGGGTTCTGGCAGCTTTGTTATTGTGAGTCGTGCACAGTCCCCACATGAAGTCCCATCAGTTTCAAGACAGAGTAAACAAAATGCCATTCTGCAGACCTTGAGTTGATAAACTCTTGTTTTAAACTTCAAGGTGCTTTGATACTGTACTGCTCTGGCTGCAGCCGTCTCCTGGATATCTATTTTTATACAGTACGACTAAGTCAGACGTTTCAGATGAAGACATAATAATTTAAAATCTTATAACCTTAATCATAAAATTTGCCTCTATAGGCTGTCTTTGGGCAAATAACTCAACACCAAGTTTCGCCCAGTGGTGCACCTTGCATGTTGCCATACTGAGAATCTGTGATCATGTGCATCAGTTAGTGAGAAACCCAACCCAGCCATGGAAATGTAAACCATTTACCTTTTGTATAAGTAGTAACTGACAGACCAGTTTCATTTTTCCATCCACATCTTAAAGCAACTCCTACTGTGATCATTCAGTATTACAAACCTATACGTTTGACTCAGCTGAAACGGATACCAATTTGTGCACTATGCATAGGAGAAAGGCATGGACATTATCTTTTCCAGCCTCCAAAGGAACTAAGTGGTTACATATTGAGACATTATCCAACTAAACTTTAAGAAATACAATTTATTCAGACTTCATACTAATTTTGAATGGTTGTGCAAGAGGAGGTAGCTTGCACATTATTAGATAATAACCCAGCTGGTACCCCACTGCACACTAAACTGTTCTTAAGTAAGGCTGTACCCTCTTTATTCCCTTCTCCACCACAGTTTTTCTGCTTGCCATTAAAATCCTTCATCCTTATCTGTCCCTTTCTTCACTCACTTCCGCGCTGTACTTGTTAAAATCTATACATTGTTATAAGAACAGTCTGTTCTCAGAATTTCAGTTGGGGGATTTAAAAAAAGTTAATAATTAGGGCAATAGCTTCAGGTCCTCGCTCTGTCTCTTATAAAATATGGCACAGAGCCTTTGGAACAGACACACACATAGACACATGCACACACATCTGCATATGTTACTGAACTTGAATGTATTTTCATCAGCTGATGCAACCTTCAGTACAAACAAAGCACAAACAAGGCACAGCCAATGCTTCGCTAACAAGCAGATGAAATTTGATAACTCCTCAGTAAATAGACTGGCAGGGAAAGCACTGTGCAAAGAAAGTCAAGTCATTCCAAAAATGTGCTTTGCAAGAATGCAGATCTCTTATTTTGATTGGATCATGCTGTACAGTACATATAACAATATATCCCTCTTCAAGGTGCTACATTTAGTGAAAGCTAATGTTACTAGTCACATATTATACTATAGGTGGAACTCTGTGTAAGCATACTCTGCGTGCAGCTGAATTTCTCTGGCCTCAAAGAACTTCGTGTAGATGACATTTAGGGATGAAAGATTTACTAAAAGAAAGTGCTGGTAAGGAGGAGAGGGATGAGGCGAAGTGACATGAGAAGTGAAGAAAAAAAAGACAAAGTGACAAAAGCGGTGCGACAAAAAATGCAGAAGAGCCGAGAACAGAGGAGGTGGAACATTGGGCACATGGATCTGAAATATGGGTGAACTCGGGTGAACGTGTTTCACAAATGCTGCACCACGCACCCAAACCAGCTGCACAGAAACCTCTCTCTCTCTCTCTCTCTCTCTCTCTGGCTTTCTCTCTTTTTTGCCCTCCATCTCTCTAAACTTTTTACCCTCATATTTATCTCATGATGTCAAATATAAATTAGATGAGTCTGCAGAAAAAAAAAACAGCAACTTCAAACTACAAAGTAGATGAGGTTGCACTTTAAAGCCCACAACACTCTCTTACTGTGCCAACATGTATGGGGGGAGGTTGGTTTTTACTCTTCAACAAATTATTCAAAGTCATTGTTTGTCTGTGTGGGACAGTTCTATTCAGATTCATAAGAATCCAGTGATTGAAACACAGTGAAGAAGGCGGTACCAATTTGTCTTCGCTGTGTTATGCATATATGATTTGCAGGATGTGTACATGAGGGCGGGCTGGGCCACAAGTTAGAAGACAATTTCACAAACAAACAAAAAACAAACACAATTTGCAGGTATCTGAAGTCCACAGGGTGTTATGGTAAATGTTTACTGTCAGCAATGCGAGAACTAGGCTTCAGCATCAGGCCCAGACAAGAAAAAAAACTTTTCTAAAAATATGATCTGCAATCTGCAATTTAAAAAAAAAAAAAAAAGAAGGAAGGAATGTGGGAATAAAAAAACAAAAAAAAAAAAAAAACAA
>VUQK01004393.1:17179-32757 GCA_015106715.1 Bujurquina vittata | reverse complement strand
ATCTTTTTGAGGTCAGAAAAGAAAAAACTATCCTTTAGCCAAAGGCCCAAAAAAAAAAAAAAAAATTTCTAAAAATATAATCTGCAATCTGCAATTTAAAAAAAAAAAAAAAAGAAGGAAGGAATGAAGGAAGGAAAAAACAGATAAAATAATAATGACTGATAGGTCTTCACAGTGAGGTCTTTGAAGTCATTTCTTTCTTGTATCTTGTCAAAAAGCAACTATATGGATACCATGTATAGTGATGCACCACTGAATTAACTTTGACCTTGATGTCTCCAAGCTGAATTTGGGCAAGCAGCGATAGACAGAGAGAGAGCTCTGCATAATGCATAATATGTGAGCAGTAGTGGGTGTCTGGGGAGTCGCTGTATAATCTGAACAAAGTAGCAAACTCCTCAGTGCTGACCAAGAAGAACAAAGAGCTGCTTGAGCATAATGGCCTAAACGCAGCAGCTCTTCTTACAAAATCGTTGTGTTTTACTGAGAAAGAAATCTAATAATACAGTCTAGGAGTCAAGATATATTTTTAGAATTCCCCCATGACTTAAGCAAGGGGTTCACACTATTTGGTTACTAAGCAATGCAAAAACCGCGCAGTCTCTCAGGCTATAAATTTTAATCCAGCTCTAATCTTTAAGTGCCTCTAGAAGACTAAAGAGATGAAACCATGGGTTAAACCAGATTGGGATGATCTCATTCGCTACTATTTAAATGCCAGCAGAGTGGCACTACACATACATGGACTTTTGCATTGTTTGAAAGACTCTATAATGATTCCACTACACATCACAACCATTATACAATTCTTCTTCTTTCTTTCATGTGAAGGAATTTGACTGGGTTCAGAACTTTAAATCTTTCAAGTCACTTCAGTTTATTTATTTATATTGCACCAGTTCACAACAACAGTTGCCTCAGGGGGGCTATATAGCAAGGTAAAGACCCTACAATAGTAGAGAAAACCCCAACAACCTAATGATCCCTGTCCATTCAATTACCTTCATTGATTTCTTTCTTGACTATAAAGCAGTTCAATGAGTATTGCAGGGGGACTAATGATTAGCAAGAACAACAAGACTCGTTACAAATAAAAGTATTAGTATATAATTGACATGTAATCACCACACAAGTGTTAACATTTTTTCCTCTTTGTTTTCTTTACCCTATTTTGTTCTTTTCCGGGAAGGCTGAATAGTGCGATTCCCCCAGTAATTGTAAAACACCCCGGATACGGTCACAGGCTCTCGTTACTGACTGGACGAATGAGATTGTGGACACAAGTGGTAGAAATGAGCTTCTGAAAGGTGGCTGAGCTCTTCCTTACTGATATGGTGAAGAATTAGATCATTCAGGAGAGATTCAGGGTAGAGCTGCTACTCCTCCATATCAAAAGGAGCCAGATCGGGTGGTTTGGCTGACTAGGATGCCTCTTGGGTATGTCCTGAGTGAGGCGTTCTGAACATTTTTTACTGGGGGGAGGCCGCAGACCCAAGACATGCTGGACAGATTATATCTTTCAGCTGGCTTAGGAATGCCTTGCTGTCCCTCCAGATGAACTGGAGGAGAAGACTGGGGAGAGGAAGGTCTAAGTTGTTTAGACTAAAACCCAGCCTCAGAAAAGAGGCAGAAAATAGATGGATGGATGGATTTTGCTACTTCCTATCATCCCAGCTAATAACTTCAGATCCAGGCTACCCTTTTAATATTAAGGGGCTATTGTGCAGCTAACTTTTTTGTCCTTTTACAAGAAGTTGAAAATTAATTTGTGATGTGTTTTGTTTAATTTTAACATGGTTTAAAGAAACCAGACTCTGCATAACTCTGACAAATTACATGTCTGTTTCAAGACTATTTCCATACAGCCATGGTTGTGAGCTCAACAAAAAGAAAAGAAAAAAAGATTTGAAAAACCTTATAAATCATACTTAGGTTGCATAACGCACTACTCTGGTTCCATAATGACAGATGCTGTGTTCAGGTTGTAATGACTCGTGGGGTTTGGAGTGTGCTATAGAAACAAATGAGGACCTGGAGGTTGTGTAAATTCTTTGTTTCTACCTGTGTCATTCTTTATCATGCTCAGCGTGGCCTTCCCAAATACGTGAAATATTGGATGCGTTGGTGCAGATTGATAATCACATTCACAATGCAGTAGTAAATAGCAAATCAAAAGACACAGAAGTAAAACAAACTTTTGACAGAATTTTGTGGTTTCAGTTTAGCTCAGTACAGAGGGGCTGTGCTACATTGAAATAACTCAATTTCCCCACAACATGTTGATGATATACTTTTTGCATGTGTGATTATGAGAGAGTTGGCTAGGCATTCAGCTGGTGTCTGCTGGTGGTTTTTGTTATCAAAGGGTACACATGAGGGTCTGCACAGATTTCCATGTTGTGACAACAAAATCACTAGGCTGCAAGGGCCCCATTTGCAGGCAAACTACAATGAAAAAGATCTAAAGATTCACTGTCTAAGGGGGTCGACTTCTTTTCTGAACAGTAACTCTGCAACTCTTCCAACTCAGAGATGGTGTACTTTTCTCAGCTAAAACACAATGGAACATTGATTGCAGAACACATTAACTTTAATTTAAGGCATCAAAGACAGGGGTGCCACTCTGATCGGGTAGACGACATGCTGAGGTTGGTCAGGGGTGACAAACGATGCTTGGTCATAGGCCATAAGCTCTGATAGGTTCTCCAATTGAGCAAATTCATCCAGCTGATTGACGGATGACCCTGTACTAGCATTAGTTAGGCTGTCTGCCATTAGATATAAGGACTATGTCAAGCTCAGTTTGCAACACATTCTGGATGAAAGAGACAGGTGATATCCTTGGATTTAATAGCAGGACTCTGAGCACATCATCACTGAATCTGTCTTATTTACCTCATTCAGCAGGCGAATGAAACAGTTGTGGCAGAAGCTCAACTCTCTCCTTCCCAGACTCATATGAACACCTACTGTAACATCATATGTACTCTACTAAATAAATATAGCACTCTAGAAATCACAGTTAACTTACCTTTACATAAATACAGAAAAAATGACTAACTTAAACACCCATAGAAGAATGCCTGTAATAAAAACTCAATCAGTGTATGCTCTCTTTTAAAACGTAGAGAAATGTAATGTTTAGTCATAGAGCCAAACATCCCAAAACGACACCCTTTATGTCCAAATGAAAAGGCAGTTTACTGTGGTGGTCAGCACCCATCAACCAGTTGGCAACACTGACAACACAGAAAATAAAGCAGCTATGGTTGCCCGTCCCAGCTAAAAGTCACTGAATCTTATTATGGGTTGCACTTCAGCAGCAAAGGGTGGTCAGCGCAAGTTGACTCGTCAAAGGGTCATGGCACCAATTTTTATAGTGCAAGCTGCAACGAAGGCTGGTGATTCTGGGTGACGGGTCGAGAGAGAGTTCAGGGCACAACTTTTGCAAGGTTTCTAACTCTATGGTTTTGTATTCAGAAAGACACAATTCTTTATCTCTGATCAATTTATTTACCACACCACAGCCATACCAACAAATATTGCTGACAAACCGACCAATCACGGGGTTTCTTTGGTATGTGCTTGAATGGCCTGGCATTTATATTCTGCTTTTCTAGTCTTACTGAACAGGGTATAATTTCCAAAATATTAAATAAAATCCAAAATGTAGAAATAAAAAAGTGGTGCAGGGCACAGTAAATTCTGCCCCAGCAGACGTTTTAGTTGATTTGAACGTTGCCCGTCTGAGAAACATATCAATCTCCAAACACTGACTCGCCAAGATAACACATAGGTCCCATTGTCCGTGCCCATGATTTTCCCAGCTTTAAAAAGTTGAACTAAAATAACTTTGGAGTATCCAGTGTTAAATTCAAGTATCTTGAAAATCCAGAATCTGTATCAGATCAGTTTTAGTAGATGGTGTTATTTGAACATCCTAGGTCACGTTGCAAAGACTTGAGGTCAAGGTCACCGAGATTCAAATTTTGGTAGATGCACCTATGGAGTTATTTTATCATACTACCTCACATTATTCTTGAGTTATTGAGTTACTTGACCTCTGACCTTTGATCTTGACCCAATTATGGCAAAAAATTTAATCAGGTCACTGATTAAATTTAGGGGGTCAATGCCCATCTTTCATGAAACTTTGGAATGAATGAGACCGGGTGTTTTGTTGTAATATTGTTAACAACAAAAAAAAGATAAAAAGACAAACATACCAAAAATAATACAGTTTGGGCAATTAGTTTGTCCTAGAAGCATTTGATAAAGGTCTGACACCTAAAACAACTTTGTTAGAAATAGGTAAATATTTTGGTTTGAGTTCAAATATGCCTCTACACTCCAGTAACCCTTTGAGTTAAAAAAATAATGACAGGTTGGAGGTGACAGCCCTGTCTTACTAATGCCTTAATCTGTTGTCTCTTATCACAGTGAGAAAACCCAACATCTTCCTTTAGCAGCGCTTCATACAGCAGAGAGAAAGTAAAAGCAATAAAAACATCAAAATTATGAGAACATACAAGTTGTAATGAGCCTGGCAGCTATGACATCAATTAAAATCCATTAAAATATTTACAAGATTTCACTAAAAAGCAGACCCCTGAGGAAATAAGAAGTAGCGCTAGACATTATTGCATTTGCTCTCAGTGACATTACAGTTGCATCATTTTCAGAAATATGTTTAAAACACAGAATACTTAATATGCTGTGTTATTATACCAAAACACATCTTTAAAAAAAAAAACTAAACATCAATTCATCTTCAATATTGGACCCCTGCTAAGACAGACAAAAGTCTGTAAATGCAGCAGGGAGGATAAAGAACTAATAGGGGAAAAAAAAATAGAGCAACAACAACAACAATCCAATATCTTAATGTTTTACTTCACACTCTGTGACACATGAGTACAAAGGGATTGAATGAGAATGAGGAAGGCTGCTCTAAGAGAAATCTTTACTTTTGCTAACAGAGACAGAAATAAAACATAGATATGGGGAGAACAATAGAGGGAGTGTAATTAGTTTGACTCCCCTATCGCAAGATTAGAAATCCTTCCTAATTATACTGATTTTCAATTTTTTATTTATTTATTTTTTTTGCTTCACAGAGCCAAAGCATGAGAACGTGGCATGTGGAGGAATCTCAAGCTATATGGGTCACTTGGAGGTCACTTTAATGAAAAACTTACTTTACAGTAAACCAGTTAAAACTATGGGTTTTTTTGCTCATCAGCTGAAAGCATATCAGAAAATTACTGCTGAAAGCATGTCATAATGATTGTTTTATCATTAATTTTTTTTAAAATACATGTACATAAAAACTTTTTGTCTCTGGCAGCGACAGCAAAAGAAGGATTGTGACAAAATGCTTGTAAAAGAAATTAACCGTTTGATTTATTGAACCTTTTTATTTTTATCCTATATGTACAGTAAATTAATTATGCTGACAAAAAAGCCAGTAAAAATAACAAGAATGGCTCATATTACTGTACGGCGCAGGAATGATGCTCTTTCTGTTGGAAACTGAATAAATGCGGAGCCAAATTCAAAACCAGACAGAAGAAACAGTTTAACTGGAATTATTGTTATGTTTCAAGCCAGAGTGTAAATGTTGCAGGGGTGGTAAGTGGAGGGCAGCTGGAATATGCAGTGCCGAGCTAGGCTCTCTGAGCAGAGCAGGTGGTTATGGAACAAAAAGATCGACAGGCAAGGCTCAGATGTGGTTGTGGGAAGCTGGGCTCAGTTGTGGTGGCAGATGCCCAAGAAATGATCACTTTAGTTGAATGATCTAGTTTAGAGTGAAGAACCAAGGTATTTTTACTACAGCAGAGTGATTGGTGTGAAGGGCATGCTGAGGGTTGAAGGGCATGCAGAGGGTTGACAGAGGAGGATGCTAGAGATAGGGTGAGATGGAGGAGGATATTCCACTGTGGTGACCCCTAAAGGGAGCAGCTAAAAGAAGAAGATTGATTGGTATGGAATGCCACTCCCAAAGCTTGCTATTTAAGTGCAGTGTGTTGTGATAGACACCCAGCCTTTATTAGTCTGGTGCTTAAGGTTTGTTCTCACGCTGCCATTTTCAGAACCTCTCTGCTGTGCTTTGGACAGGCCTTTTGCCTTTCCTGGCATCTTCCTGATTCATGGATGCTTTTTCTTTTATCCTAGATAGTGGCACAGGTTTTTTTCCCTAACGACCAGCAGTTACCAGGGGTCTCTGACCAGTCTCTAGGCATGTGTGACTGTGGCTTTAGCATTTGGTGTAACGGTGATTGCCAGTAACCTCCATCAACCACTTGCAATCCGTCTGGGAATATCGATTTTCCCTAGCAACCAGTGGTTGCCAGGTGGTGACCAGGTGGTCCCCAGCTGTGTGACTGAGGATTAAGTTTATACCTGCTGCCAAATGAATACTTTGCCAACCAGTCTGTACCAAAGTGCAACATCTAAATTTTGATCTATATTATCACTGCTATATATCACCCACAATAAATTATATTTTAAAAATATGTTATGAAGTTGTAGATGTGTTTTCTAACTTGATATTGCTTGGTGCTACATCAGTGTCAAAACGTGTGGAATCTTTTAGAACTAAGCACCGCATAATGAAGGAGAAACATAGTTGGAGGAGGCAGAAAGCAAGCAGCCATTGGAGTAGAAAAAAGAATGAAAAATTAAAAGAAAAAAAACATTAAAAATATCAGTGTAGTGATCTCCTAATGAAGCAGCCTCACTAATTACACAGGTGAGTACCTTGAAATATGTACATGTAAGTATGCTGCACATGTTTGAATGCTGCAGTGTAAGAAATGAGTTGTGAACCTGCATGCTAAAATATGAAACAAGGTGAAAACAAATCATATAAAAATATTTACTTCTTATTGTTATTTTAAGTTAAAAGGGTGGAGGGCAGAAGGGTTTGAAATAACCTGCAACCACACATGTGAAAAAGAATTTGTACTTTACTGAAAGAAATATGATCATGCAATGCTAATTTAAATTTAATGTAAACTATGTTATATCATTGCTTGCTTTAAATGCAGCGATCTGAATTATCTTTGATGCAGCACAGTAAGTGGAAGATATACTTCAGAGAAGCAGATGCTACTGAGTAGAAAAGATTAGCCGATCTGGGAAAAAAAGGGGGGAGCGGGGTGATAAAGGTAGGGAGAGACAAAGGAAGAGACAGACAGGTAGGTAGGCACAGCGAGATATAGAGGGGGGGTCTCTATTCTTCAGCCAAATCCGCTAGCTTTTGAAGACCGGCCAAACATTCTGTTTACATGACTGCCTTTGCTGGCCAGAGCACACCCATAAAATCACAGGCAGATACACACATTTGCCCTTCATAAGGTAGAGTATCGTGGATGCTGCAGCACACTAAAATGTTTGTCTCGTGAATATAAGAGTCAGCTTCAGATGCAAGGTGCAGCAAAATATAGAAACAGAATTTCACAAAACAAAAGGGTGGGAGGGTAAAAAAAGTTTGAAAACCAACTACAGTATATAACTAAAAAACAAACCAAAACCAAAACATGGCTGTAAATTGGCAATTAGAGTTTGGAGCTGGAGTGCTTGTACCTTTGTGTCTCTGGTGCATGTTTTTTGATTGATGATTATCAAAGTGGTGTGAAAAAGGGGGATTCCCTTCCTGGTGTTATTACAATTGACATAAAACAGGTTGCTGGGTCCCCAAGATATTAAAGAATACTACAAACATTGACTCTTTTGTGGCAACCAAACACACTAAGAAAGGCATGAAAAGATGCATTTTATTATACTTTTCAGATCTTACCAACCATGCAAAGGCAGAAGAAGAAAAAAGTACACTTTGATTCATAACTCAAAAAGGACTGGTTGCAATGGGCAGGCTTTATTTGCTATGACCTCTCAAATCACCAGAGCAAAACACTGTTAAATTTTAATGGGATGTTCTGGACTGCACAGTGTAAAGCTGATTTCCTCCCCTTTCCTCTTCAAAGAAGAGGAGACTTTTCTTCTTCAACAGACATTGATTATTCCACTACACAGATGAGGCCTTGTATGACAACCATCCGAGGATAGATGAAACTGAACTGAAGCCAGATGTGTGGCTGTGCTCCTGTTTATGTAATTAACTCTTCCTTTACTGTACCTTGGTAATCTCATGTTTATATTATGTATGATGGGTGTGGTAAGTACTTTGTGTTTACATTGTCAGCAAACACTCTAATTTTAAGTATGCCTTAATGATTCAAGTCACGTCAATAATACGTCAATAATAATTTGGTGTCAGTCAACAGTAGCCATGATATTATGGGAGAATGATGCTGAACATCAGGAGAGGTTTAACCCCCCCCTAGATACAGTCACGCTCACTCAGTCATGCAAGCGCTATTCCAGGAGTGGACATCTGTGAAACCCTATTGCTTAGCCACCATTCTGTAACCGCTCCCTCTCATCTTCATCTGAATCGTCTTCTTTGTCATCTTGCTGAGAGCCCTCCCCCTCCTCCGCGTCCGCTAGGATATCACCTTCTGCTGCACAGACATTGTGGAGGATGCACCACGATCGGACCACTTTAGGGGCATACAGAGCCTGAATCTCAGACGTTGTCACAATGACGACTGCCGGCAGGAATACCAAGATGTGTTTACTGATGCCCCTCATCTTGGCATGGTGTTTTTTTGTAGCGTGCTTCAGCTTGCCCTACAAAAATACTATCAGATCATTTATTTGGCATTTTAAAAGTGACCCATTTGCACTATACCATGAATCCTGAGGTTGAGTATTTGTGTGTTTTGACAGAGAGTTCTTACCTCCCACAGGCTGACAGTAGGGGTGGTGACCGAAAGAGGATGGTGCTACATCAGTGAAGAGCTTTCTTCTCACACTCTGTAAAAAAAAAGGAAGGCATCTAGTAGATATCAGCCCTGTTTTCCGAAAGGGGACCTGTTGAGAACAAGCCTAATTTGGCGATGCAGATCCAAAAACTGCACCTCTGGCATCATGCCGCAGTCGCATAGAAGGGTCACCTAGTATTTCCTGCATGAGGGAAAATCCTGTTGTGACTTTAGGCTGTGGCACCAGCAATGGAACAGAATGCCCAGTGGCCAGCAATGTGAGCAAAGCCAGTCCCCATCCCCCCTGCCTGATAACTAAATCTATTCTTGAGGGATTGACAGCATTTTCTTCAGGGTCCTGCCAACTGTGGCTCTTGGCATAGCTGAGATATCAGCTGTTGCCCCCGACAAAGAGATTTGCATGCAAGTCAGTTAACAGTGGCCAACACCTCAATTTCTTTGGCTTCACCAAGGGGCCTTTTGACAAGGCAACATCTGGTCTATGCTGTCACTGCAGTTTCTTAATGTGCTTGGGTTCAGTCCTAAGCAACAGCACAGAAAGGACAAACATGATGTTTAGCTTTGCATGCATCTTGATAAAATCTATTTCAGAAGTCACTGCTATACTATACTCCACTACTACACTAAAGTCAGTTTTTATAAAGTTAATTGTTGTATTCACTTGTTACACACACACACAACACAAACAGAGCAGAATGCACCTTTTTTGTGAAATCTAACATCTTCTCGTGGAACACAGTCCTGCTTATCTAAGGAGCAAAGTCATATCCACCTTCCCTCTATCGTCTTTCCTGTAGCAGTAGAATCATTATTATGTGTTATAAAACAGTAATAGTAAAGTGTTAATTACATGATGACTACAGTTACTCAGTTAGCTCAGTACTTCCTATTCTGTCTCCCACCATCTTTTAAGGTAGAGCTGAGATATCAGTTCAAACCTGTCAGCTACCACACCATAGCCAGAAGAGTAACAAGACTGATGCCTTCTTTTAAACTCTTAAAACAACCACGGTGCCACCAAACACATTCACTGTATGAGTAGCAGAAACATTTTGCTGAACAGCGGTCAGCTTACAAGATCTGATGACCTTAAGGCTTGCTGTGTGTTTGTGTAGGACGGACATTTAAAAGACGAGAGGAAAAAGTATTCCCCGCAGCGCCACTGATAGGATGCGCTTCTGAAAGCCAGCCATTTTCTATCCATTTTCCCTTCATTCCCATTATTTTTTAGTTATTCAGTTTATTTCCAATGTTCCATTTGCTTATCCATCTGTTCTCAGTCTTTCTTTCGGTGTCAGCAAGCCAAGGCCCCCACAAAGTACCACGTTAAACTACCGGAATCAAATCAAGGCACAACAGCAATATCACTTTCTGTCTCTTACTTAATGCCAGAAACATTTATCTTTCTCTTTGTCCTTGCACCTCCACCCTATCCTCCTCTGTCTCTCTGCAGCCAATGCCAAGGCCTGCTGTGGGCCAGGCAACCATTTACAGAACAGCAAGGTCCGTTGGTAGAGAGAGAAAGAGAGGGAGCAAATCATGAAAGGAAACACTGTGAAAATGGCCACTGAAAATAATAAGTTACAGCTACGCATTAGTGTGGTAAAAGTCTATAATATAATTCACAGATACACAGCAAAATAATATTAATGTTAGAATTTGACATTTGGATTTATCATAAAGAGGGCCGCAGTTTTTATCCTGATTATTGTTACTAAGAACATTATTTTTACTTTTGTTTTATCCAAGTTTACATGCTCAGTACACGGAGTAGTAAACCAAAAAAAACAAAACAAAACATAAATTCAGGCAAAATTCATTCTGGATGCAGATTTTGTAGACGGAAAAAGAAATTAATT
Source organism: Bujurquina vittata (assembly GCA_015106715.1). Taxonomy (NCBI): domain Eukaryota; kingdom Metazoa; phylum Chordata; class Actinopteri; order Cichliformes; family Cichlidae; genus Bujurquina; species Bujurquina vittata. The sequence goes on along the minus strand of VUQK01004393.1, from coordinate 22,049 downwards.
TATCAAATGCATACACTTTGCAAAGTATATCAAGTTTATAGAGTGAACCTGTTATCAAATAGCTATTTATTCACCCAGCACATACAGAGCTAAAGTATTTTTAGAAGTGCAAGCTGGTGTATGTCAAACCATTTCGATCTGTGTCTGCAGACAGCGTTTTTTGTTTTGTTTTGTTTTGTTTTTTTGCACTTCCAGCATTACTTATCTATTTATTAATTTTTAAATCTTATGAAGCTTGACACTGCTCAAAGTCTTCAGCTTAAAAAAAACAAAAAAAAAATGTGAACTCCGAAAAACAAACAAACAAACAAAAAAACTTTACAGTGTAGAATTTTTCAGAAGCTTTCCTGTGTGGAGTTTGCATGTTCTCCCCATGTCCACATGGGTTCTCTGTGAGGACTCTTGCTAACTCCCCCAGTCCAAAGACATGTAGTTAGTGCAGTTGGATTAATTGGTCACTCTAAATTGCCCATAGTTGTGTGTGTGTGTGTGTGTGTGTGTGTGCAAATGGTTGTCTGTCTCTCTGTGTTAGCCCTGCTACAGTCTGGCAACCTGTCCAGGGTGTACCCTGCCTCTTGCCCCATGGCAGCTGGGATGGGCTCCAGGCCGCTCACGACCCTGAATTGGATAAGCTGAAAATGGATGGATGGATATTCTGGCTGACTAGCCTTTTGTTCAGCCTGAGTGGGGTTGGCGTGTCTGATAATCATGATCAAACAGGCATGGCAGGAGAGTCAGGAAGGTGTCAGCCAAGGTAAGCCTCTTAATACCCACTAGGTCGTCCCAAAAGGTATAATCAGCTAAATTAATTGGAGAAATCTGTATAGGTGAACCCTGGGTTTTTGGAAAGCTTAAAGCTTTTAAAAGCATCCTAATATTTTAAGGTATCACTAGTAACATAAATAATACCTGTGTTCTTTCAGCTACTCCTTTTAAGGCTCAGCGCAGTGGATCATTTGCCTCCATCTCACGCTCCTCCATTTCAGTTCCATATTCAACATCTTTTGTCCAATATATCCACTATCCCCGCCTCCGTCCAAACAATTTCAGACTTGCCTCTCTAACTTTGTCTCCAAACCCTTCAACCCGAGCTGTCTCTCTGATATACTTATTTCCAATCTTGCCCATCCAAGTCAGACCCTATGAAAAATCTTAGCATCTTCAACTTTGCCACCTCCAGCTTGACCTCCTGTCTTTTTGTCAGTGCCACCATCTCCAAACCATACATCATAGCAGGTCTCACTACTATCTTGTAAACCTTTCCTTTCCCTCTGCTGCTGTCACAAATCACTCCTGACACTCTTCTCCACCCACTCCATGCTGCCTGCACTCTCTTCTTCACCTTACTTGTGCACTGTCCATTTTCTTGGATAACATAAATAATGGCTGTATTCTACCTAATGCTCCTGCTTGGGGAGCCTGTCACTGCACATTTTCTTACTTGTTACAAATGGTTAACAGCTTGCCTTAACACTGTTAGTATACTAAGCATGTGCTTTTCATGCTATGACAAGTCAGTATGGTAGACATGAATACAGATCTGTTATGAAATAATACATCTTTTTCCATTTAAATATGGATGCATTGTTTGAAGGGTGCTGCTCTTGAAATAGGGTTATAAAATGATATGAGAGTTTATGCCCAGGCCTGTCAGCTGGACAGCAAGTTATGCTGTATGTCTGTGTTACTTCAGTGTATCAATCAGTACACTTTTTGCTTCTTATTAAAATGTTGAATATTTTATCATAAGTGCACACAGACACACAAAGATGCCCACGCAAAAATGATCTCGCAGTCACAAGAAACGCTGTCTCATGCCAGTGAAGGCATGACTTCAGGGTTCTGAGTAATCACGGTTTATCGTGGTTGTTGTTCTGTTCGCCTACAGCTTGCAGCAATGACAATATCATCAGAGAAAAGTTATTCATATCAACATCTTTTTTGGTGTCTCATTGTTGAATTGGCCCCACCTACGTGTGTAAACTTGGAATTTCATTACACCCACCAATCACCTTTCATCACTATCGTGCCCATGAAGCATGACAATGTTTGGAGAGCACGTACAACTTGCCAGATGGTGGTGTGGTGTAGAAGTGTTTACCTCACTGTGGGACTAATTCTAATCTCTTTCACATAAATGTAGGAATCTCCAGTGGTTTAAAGTTGACACTTTCCATCATGTTTCAGTCCTAGGATGCTGTGAAGAAGCCAAGTGGCTTAGATTGATATCACAAGGTTGTGAGTCTATCCCTATAGCAAACTTAAAAAACAAAGCAAAAAATTAACCTTGTGTGATCGTTTAAATTGCTCCGTATTGACATCCTTTCTCTTTATTTGCGCGTGTGATATTTTCTTGTCTTTGTCTTTCCATTGTTATTTTATCTATTTACTTTGTCACAGACCCTTTCCACCGAGTTTCTTTTCTGATTTGATATTCATGTCTCACTATTGTTAGCAACAATGCCTTCTTTCTGCTTTATTCCTTCTTTTTTTCTAGGTCCTCTCCTGTTATTTTGCCTTTTCATTTTGTTCCAGTTTTAACCTGCTTTTTTTGCTGAGTGATGTTTGTAATTTTACTAGCTCAAACCTGTTGCCCTGTTCTCTCTTGCAGCAGCAAGGCTGTTTTCTAACACGGGGACCAAAGGTGTGAGTTAGACATTGATTGTTCTGGCGGGGAGAGCAAAATGTTATAGATTTCCACTTGTATTCATAGATGTGATTATAGTAATGTGTTTGTATTTTCATTACACAAGGATAGCAGTTCATCTGCCACAGTAGAACACGGAAACCCCATGCAGTAGCTTTGAGTTTCATGAAACAATAGATAGTAACTAGACTCAGGGCTGGATCTAACATGCTATGTTTGGGTGGGTGACTAATAATTCTGGGTTGGCAACTTTGGTGAGATAAAGATATTAGAGGTTAGAGGTCAGAGCACCAGACTAGATTTCTCTGACTCTGAGATGACTGGATAATTATCATCAACAACTCAACCAAACTAAGATCCATACAGTATCCATATGTAGATCGGCTTGCATATGTGCTTGTTAAGTGATGATGTAGCAAACTCGTTTCCAAATTCCTGCTCCTATTGACTGAGGCTGTTGTCTTGTTGATGTGCTGTCATGCTTTGTGTCTTGTTTTGTTTAATAGAAACATATAATCAGTAGTCATTGTCAGCCTCTCTGGCTTTTTATTAGCTCTGTTCATGTGCAGAACATTTCTAAGCTCAGTTCAAGAAAACTCCCAGTGTAACTACAGCCCATGGTGTCCTGGATAACCAAGTTTTGAATGCTTTAGAAAAGAATCACTCTCAAGCTCACCAAGATTTCAGTGCTGATATTAAAGCACAACTCACAACTTATCTCAGATGCTCTGAAGTTTGATTCTTTTTCTTCCTGCCAGATAATGGTATTTGTCTCTTTGAACTTGGCTAGCCACCAGGTAGCATATCATTGTATGTTAACCCAACTTCAATAACCTTCAAACATGGCCACTGTTTAGCTTTCCATCTTCATCACATCCAAAGTGATATCAGAGCTGTATGTGTTTTTGATTTTTTTGTAGAAATACTGCAGTCAGAATATGTTATATGATTTTTAGATGGTCACTAGCTAGCTAACTTCCTGCTGTCTTCTAACTCTGCTAACCCTTGTAAATCCCCATTTTCATGGATGTAAAACTTTATTATTGCAACACCTGAGAGAACAGCCACACAAAGACTCACCATTTTTAACATTCAGTGGTGTGTGTCTGATTTTGGGAAGTGAAGGAGGCTTTGGATCTGGACATGGCTAATGATGTCAGGCTTAAGATGATAGGATGGTTTCTACTGGCAGAAGAACAGCACTCACTGCAGGAATCGACATCTGCTCATTTATTCTATAGAATGAATGGTGTGAAAGAGGCCTTAGATAGATATGAGGTCTCAGTCGCAGTAGAAGAAAAATAGGACAGCAACCTCCATATGACCAGGGAAAACAGTATTTGAAGAGTGATTGTCCTGGTTTTATTTTATTTTATTTTATATTTTTTGCTATCTGAGATCAGCTGCAATTAGTTGCAGCAATCAATTGATCACCCAGAGGCTGAGCATACAGAACCTTTACCTCTGTAATTAGTCAGAGTCAGTTTGTGCCAGTGAGCACAACTCTGCTCCATCAAATAATGAAACACACAAAGCTGAGTTACTGAGGTTTGTTGCAGACAATTTACTGTAAATTACATTAAATTTAAGAGCAAAAGGAACATCTTATTTTTTGCTTAATATGTGTGTGATAGTTGTCTCTGGGAGTGTTCATTTATTTGAAATGAGAAGGGGAGGTGTCATCAGAGCAAGTGCGTAATTGGCACGGCTGGATGGCACAAAGCTGTGAGCACAATGCCAGAACGTTGGCTCTGTCCTGTTGCTCTTTACTCAGTCCTCACTGATTCGAGAACCACAGAACTGAATGGAGCTCAACTGAGCATCGGTGGGAGGGAGGAGAATCCAAATGTAAAATGCATACAAGCATACATCTTGTTTTCCTTTTTACAGTGAGCAGAATCAATTGCAGTGTTTTAGAATTTCAGTCACATTTCTACACACAGATCGTACACAATGAGAACAGTTCTCCATGTCCTTTCTCATCAGTGCACACACACAGAACATTCTTTCTTTCCCTCAGTAGGTGCTATTAAATAACATACCTGCAAAACGCACCTATTAATGGGACCGTTATTGTGTTATATTAATTTCTGAATGTTATAATATGTTAAGGTTGGGGTTAGTTAATTAGAAATTAAGTTAAAAATAAATATACCTTTTAAATTAAAATAAAAAAATAAAAAAAATAAACAATACAGCCAAACAGCTATGGTATTCTTTCTT
>VUQK01004392.1:7252-19921 GCA_015106715.1 Bujurquina vittata | reverse complement strand
TATCAACCTTTATCTGTAAAGCAAAGTTGGCACGGTTTCATCAATAGCCACATGACTAAACACGCCCGCCACAGATAGGCTGACAGGAAGACGTCTCACTCCGTTTGAAAAACAAAAAACGGATCCAAGGTTTGGGACAATTTCACACTCACTCCGTTTAAAAAAAAAAACGTAGTGAGTGTGAAACTGTCTCAAACCTGGGATCGTCTAGCACGCCGTGTTCTTTTTCAATTAGCCGCCATGACTTAACACGCCGCTGAATGCTATTGCGCTCGCCAGAGATAGGCGGACGGGAAGACGTCTCACTCCGTAAAAAAAAAAATCCCCAATAATAAAAAACGACAATAATCGACAATTAAATTCGTCGTCAACTATTTTTATTGTCGACAATGTCGAATAATCGTTGCAGCCCTACGCAACAGCATGAACAAAGAAAGCATCTTGTCCGGGAACTCATTCACTTTGCTTGGCACCATTACATCTGAATCATGTGAGGCCAGTGCCAATTATCTTACGTTGCCCCGCTGTGGAGCTGAAACAAAGAAAGTGCATCTATCCCGGCCATTTTTAGCTCAGGAGCCCAGTTTTATTCAAACCAGCAGACAGCGAGCGTGTCTGAATGGGGGCTTGTGAGCTCAGGCGATTTCCTGTCTTGTCCCCGATCACCAGCACATGCTGTAATTCCTGGTGAAGCACAACACACAGCGCTGCGTGCATCACTGCCTCACTATAGAGGCGGCGACAGAGACGAAGGCTTGCGTATGTACGTGTAGGTATGCGTGACTAATCAGAAGCAGTAACTCCAGCAGCTACAGCAATGACATGTTTGAGGTTCCACTTTCTTCACTCTTTACCTACACATCGCATTCAGTGATGTCAATTAACTAAAATGATGTCCAAAAGAATTAGATGGTAGGCTGGAGAAGAGAAAGATAGAAATGAAGGGGGAGAAAGAGGCTGAGTGAATAAAATGTGTGATAATACAGAGATGTGGAGACAAGAGGGGGGAAAAAAAATTGTGGAAGTGAAAAGGTGCGATGATGGAAATAAGAAACGTGGGAGAGATAGAGGAGGGAGATGAGAGAAGTTGACGATACCTTTTCAGAGAGTTAGCGAGGCGGAAAAAAGGAGGAATGGAGGCAGATAAGAGGAGAGCAGTCTGTGCATGTTTAGCTAAAAGGGAATTTTTTTTCCCTCAGCTTGTGGGCAACTGAGCGACTGTCACATAACTACAGCCAACACCACTTCAACTTCAACTAAGTACTCCAAAACAATCCTCCACACTAGAACTTTTTAAAGAGTTTTAATAAAGTGTTTCAATAGGTGAGCATAGGTTTCAAAATAAGAGCAGCTATTAATGTGTTTGGTGCTTTTTATTGTGACAGAGAAGCTGACATAAATAGCTGCCCTGTAATTAAATTACCCAGCCAGGCTACACAGGTGTAAACATTTACTTTCTTCTTAACAGACAAAATTTGACCTCTGGTGTCAACTTTCACACATTGTCCTCACGCATGTAAACACATACATTTAATAAGCTAAATTCACTCAGCTTGAGGGGGAAACAAATATATAAAATTATTAATACTTAAGGCTAAGACTTTGAGCATTAGAGTCTCAGTGGAATTACAGCCTTTACTCCCAACATTCCCGTTTCATAACTGAGCATTATGAAAGAATACTAGCTATTCCTGGAATCATTCCAAAAGGAAGGGCTGGACCTACTGGGCAGTCCAGAACGACGCGTAACATTGCCCACTGTGCGTCAGTCCTAGGGCAGAGGCGGGGTGGGTGGGAGGATGTTCAACACATGACAATATACACAGCAACCTCAAACGCACGTTTATTAGGTCATATTACAAAGACTGACTTTCAACTTGGTAGACAGCAAAAATAATAAAGCTGCTCCTTGTGTAAACTGAGCGCGAGCACATAGTTTGTGGGTGTCCGATGGTCTTTGTGTATCTTTTAAGTTTACATTTGTCATTCCCGTGTCCAAACGCAGCGAGTGACAGCAAGGTCGGTGAGCAACAAAAAGCCAAAACTGTGTCCAAAGGGCTTGTCAGTATCTTTATAGCGGCAGAGCCCAGGACGAGGTAGCGCGTTGGGGTGGAGGAGGAAAGCGTGGAGGAGGATAAGAGCAGACATGGAGGGAAAGAAAACACAGAGGGAGATGTGCTGGAAAGAGGGAGAAATGTGAGCACAGAGGAAGAGAGATAAGGAGAGACTGGTGGGAGCGGGGGAAGATGAGAGGAAGAGTGATGAGTGAGAGGAATGCTAGAGACAAAGAGGCAAGGAGAGAGAGGAAGACAGGAGAGAAGAGGGACTAAATATATCAGTGTCTTGCTCAACACTACACTGAACTAGATCTGAACAATCTGAGGCGCGACTGTGACTTGCAGGAGGGCAGGGTGCTACAGGTCTAAAGCCTCTTTCAAGTGCATTTCTTATATGCTTGTTTCTGATTTTAAAAATAAATAATTCACAGAGAGGAAAAAAAAAAACCTTCTCATTACAGATCCCCACACAGTGTCCCCTAAAGAGAAAATTACAAAACTGGCAATTTCAGTCTCAGGTCCGAACAGTAGTATAAATGATAGACGCAGCCTCACTGGGGGAAACAATCATAGAAGATGAGAAACCCTCAGCTCCCTGTGGCTCTGAATGTGTTTAAATGTTATTTTCTGCGGTCTAATTAAGTCGCCCCTCTGTTTATATTCGAACCCTGCATGCTGAATAAATACCATGCTGCCTCTGCTTCTCCACCGCCTCTTCTGCATTCTCAGCCGGGGCGCTTCGCTGCTGTGTACGAGTATATCACACCAATACTGGCCAGGCAAATGACCTGCCATGTTCCATGGGCCCACAGGGACCAACTGCCAGTCATAACTTCCCAATCGCTCACTTATTTCAGCCTCTCGCTGCCATTTTCAAAGCGGACTGAAAATATGGCAGAGGCGTTATTTGATTGCCGTTATTGTACACTGTTTGGGAATTTATGCAAGCTAGGTCTCACAATTTCAAAGCGAAGTAGATGGCATTGGTAATGAAGCAAGAAACGTTGGGATACGTGCCACAGCGGAAAATATATATGCAAAAAGGATGGAGTATGGACATGGAGTCTTTTAGTTTCTGCAATTTATAGTGGTAAAGGACAAGTAGGCACGCTAGCAATAATAAAGTGCCAAAGTAGGGCTGTATTTAACCCACTGCATACAGGAAAAATGAAAAACAAATGTGCACAGCTGCCAGCATTTATCGACCAACCGATCCACTAGCTGACCTGGAGACTACTGCACTAAAGCAAAATAAAGCTACATTTCAGCAGGCTTTTTATATATTAACAGCTTTATTATCCGTCTGTTCTCTCCAGCAAAGCAGCTAAGATCAAGCTTTATCTCAAGTCCAGTGTCTGAGAGGACTTTATACAAGCAACCTCTTGTTCTCTTGACTTTGAACGGGGCAAAATCAGCTCCACAAAGCTCTGGAATTAAACCACAACCTAATTTGTCTTTGGTACAAGTGGGCTTTGACCTGCTATTTGACAAACGCTGTTTGATAATGGGATTCAGCACTAAGCCGGTCTCCGTCGCCACACTCCAATCCACTTTCCTCGGCAGGTCAGCTGACCCTTTCCTTGATGTGCTGAAGGATGGTTAGTGTGATGTGTTCTAGCTTGTTAAAACTCACGCGATTTCACAAAGGGGGAAAGGTCACCGCTCACGCAACGACAAGAACCTGCCACCAGAGCGGTGCTCATGACCTCAGCCCACAACGTCCGAGCTGAGAGGAGAAGAGCGACATCATCAGAAGATCCCCGCTTTGCTCCTTTCTTCTCCCTCATGAATATGAAGTCTCAACCTGCATGCTTCATTTGAATTTCAACGATTTCCTTAAACTCTCTCTCTCACACACTCACACACACACAAACAATATCAGATTTACAGCTCAATTGTCCAAGAGAAAGCACATTTTCTGTGAGAAGTGACGCATGAACTGTGAATGTGTGCATTGGAGAGGTGTCTCTCCATATGCCCTGACCTTTCCGAGGAGAGAACAGAGCAAATGTAATTCTCCCGGCTGTGTTTGTATGAAGCGCAAGGCAGCAATTATTAAAGCCTAATGAATAACTGGGACAAAACAAAGTACCTGCACACTCGAGAGCTCACCCAAAATGCTACATTTGCATCTTAAATGCAAATCAAAATCTTACTCAAAGTGCAGATAACTTGCTCGGGGGGGGATTATTCCTGACTGAAGAACCAAGGAGTATGCAAAGAAAAACCATAACTGTTTTCACTTAGGTGGTTATTTATTTATGCAAAAATAATAATAATTAAAAATCGTCAGATGAGGCTTTTGGCTGCTGTATAGTTTATGAGGACTGGTCAGTAGCATCTGTCGCAAAGTGCAAGCACAAGGTTTGAATCTGAGTCAATCAGTTTTTATTTTGATCTCATTTCTGGGTAGTCGCACAGATCGGTTTGCCACTAAAGAAGGGATATTGTGCCGCTACATATGGGGCTTAACTGCTACACTGGAACATGATGCGTCTCTGTAAGCTGATTCAGTGACAAAGGAGAAGCGATGAAAAAAAAAAAGACAAGAGACATGAAGTAAAAGCGTCGGACAGATTACGCAGAGTGACCGCAACTGCTTTGACCACCGCCAAAACCCTCTTTAAAGCCGTTGTGTCAAACGAGAGAATTCCTGAAAAGCCTCAACTGCGGCTTCATGCTGTGAGCATTTATTTTACGAGCTCCAGGCTGAGCACACAACCAAATCTCTCGCTTCACAATGGATTTTAAAGTCATCCATCAATGTATGGACTGTGGTCGTTGTGTGTGAATAGATGTTGATTGCTGACGATGCTTGAGGTGTTCATCTAGCGACCGTGGCCCAGATCCTGCCTGAGAGCAAAAGGGGCTGCCACGCCACTAATTTGGGTCAATGTTTTGCTGGGCTGTGGCTTAAGATTCTCCAGGAAGAGATATGAACGTGAGCACAGTGAGCATAAACGCGGGGCTAGTTCCAGCTGTGTGTTTCCTGCACTAAGCTAAGCTAGTCTTTTCTCTCTCTCTGTGTCATATGGTCTTGATTAGCAGGCCAGTGGCTGTGGTAGTTGGCTGGCAAAGTTATTCCAGCTATGTGTTTGTACTGGGGTGGGTCCTCTGGGAGAAATATGTCAGTCTGATCCACAGCTTGGATGAGACCGTCAGTGCCACTTCATTACATGGATATGACAGGGTGCGATGAGGAGCAGGGAGGGCGAAGATGTACAGATTGAACATGGACAGGGAGCTAGAGAGAGTACTGTCCATAGCACTGCCATTAGACATTTATATGCAGTCCAGTCTTCTTAACTGCAGCATAGCAGAATCTCTGGTTAAGTGTGTCTTTTATCTCCTGTGGTTGTTTAAAGTAGAGCCAAGTATTGAAGCGGTAAATACACACAGCCTGCACACACTTGGCTCTCTCTTGACAGGCATAAACCTCAACAAGGACACTAGTGAAACAAGATTCTACACCCATCTCTCAAAATGTGCGCCGAACAGTTACAGCTACTGAGCTCCCAGAACATTGGAAATGGGGGAAATATAGATTTTCCTGACAGTCAGAGACTCTTTAGGCCCTCAAAGCACACCTACACTTCTGCGCTTGTGATCTTTGAGAAGCATTACTAAGAAGGAGTGCAGTATGAGTTTTCCTCTGTGATAGCTGCTTTTCAGAAGCAGCTCTCTTGTGTACCAACATGGGGATGATGAAGCGTTTAAAAAGATGTTAGATATAAGCGCGTGGCGAAAGAATATCATTGCACATACAGTAACCACATTGTCTGCTGAGCACATACAGAACTGTGTTCTTTCTGCAGCGTTCACTGTTCCACCTGCAATATCACAAAAACAAGGAATGCTAAAGGGGCATGCAGACATCACTGCAGCTGGTGTACAGAGTAAACACTTTACTGAAACCCACCACGCACACACACTCACACACAGATGTGGGGCTGGGGCTTCACTACAGTGGCGCCGGGGCAGGGCAGGCAGCAGTAGCAGCTACTAATTAAGAGTGGTTGGCTGAACAGCTATAGTTAGGGCTAGAGCTGCAGGGCTGAGGAGAGTAGGGCGACAGGTCTGACACTGTGCCTGAGTGAGTTTGTGTGCATGTGTGTGTCTGTTACTAGCGACCCTGGGGCTATAGGGTAGAGCCCCAGTTCAGCTCTTGCTGACTCAGATTCAACACTGTCTGGCTGCAGTGCTACTAGTATAGCTAGAAGGGAGGAAGAGCAATTTGCTCTTCCTCCCTAAAACTTTCTCACATTGCTGTTTACTTTCTTGCTGTTTTTGTGAATGTTTTAGTTTCACTCCCTCTTTATATTCTCTCATTCAGTTCACCAGCCACCTTATCATTTTATCATTTCTCTCTTTCACATTCACACACAATTGTTACACTTCAACAGGTTTTATTGGCAGTTAATGGGTTTGCAGAGCAAAGGTGAAGATTACAGTGGGGAACAAGACAAGAAATACAATAGCTTTAAATGGTGAGAAACTTCCCAACTAGTCAGAAATAGACTTCATGTCTGCTTTCATTCACACTTTCAAAAACTAGAAATTCTTGTTCTCCTGCTGCAACTGCAGTGAATCGGACTTGTTGGGCAACATTGCTATTAACAGTGCCGCGGACTCAATGCATCACCCCATAAAATGTAAACAAGAGACAAGGCAGTCATAAGGGTCTGAGATACCCCCCCATCAGTCACCTCTAGATTAAAAAAAACAAAAATGTCATAATGTGTCCTAAGAAACATGAATATATATCGATTGCTGTCAATAAAGTGGCTTGCACAACAGCAATTCAGAAATTACAGGTGACCACATTAACAAACATTTTAAAAAAGACCTTGTGGCAGTATAATAGGCTTGGGCCTGGGCCTTGGTTATTTAGCATGCCAGCTAATCCTATTGTTCTTGTCTCTAGAGCACAAGTGGTTAGCTGGATGTGAAATCCTTCCTTTTGTCTCTTTGTGTCTAATTCGCAGTCACCAAAATAAATAAGCCTAAAATAACACATTTAAGTGCAGGCCGGTTTTGAAAGTCAAGTATCACTCTCGTGCATACCATGAAAAAAAAATGTTGGGGTGTGAAGACTACATCAAACAAACTGAGCACGGATGAGCATTTAACTGAGGCTACCGATTGGACTGACTTCATTCAGCTCTTGGTGCCAATTTTCTGCATTCTAAGCATTTCTGAATTGCCAGGAATGGAAAGTCACATTCTTGGCATTTGGATGCTTTCTATCATGGGGAGGTTAATGACGTGAAATCAGCAACGTCCCATTTTTATGCACAGGGCCCTGCACTGCACCTCGCCTTTTGTTTTTCCTCCTTGGGACTGCAGTTGGTACACACAAACACACACTTACTTACTCCTTTGTGTTTGCAGTCTAAACAAGAGTGTTATGGGAGAGTGTGTCAGTTTATTGTTTGCCCGTTCCTCCCAGTGTTCCTAAATGTTTACCACTGCAGAACAATGGACTAAGGTGGGAAAACCTGGACATGGAAGCTTTGGTTATGCTGTGTGTGCGTGTGCGTGTGTGAGCATTTTTTTCCATCTTAGCATTGTAATTTTGGAACAATCTGCCCTCCTTCCTAGGTTTTAGCTCACATCCTTTCACATATACCAGGAACAACTGAAGGTTCACACAGCTGGTCCTCTCCTGCATACATCTTAACCTGTTCTTGTGTCATTATATAGGAAGTGCAACCAGAATAAAGCTCGTGCTTGGAACTATTTCTAGAGAGTTGCGGGACACACGGAAAACACCAGCAAAAAAGCATTTCACTTAAAACAATAAGCCTATTTTTATCACTGAAAATAATTTAAGCACAAAAACAACCCCTGAAAGCAACAAAATATCACTTGCATAGTTTGCAGAGCAGAGTTAGCAGAGTAAAGTTTGTTTATGTAGATGTAAAAACGGGCGTGTGCTTTGAAGAATAGACTGGGACAAACAATCATTACAGAGGTAAAAGGAGAATTATCTGAACTCATAGGCTATAAATTCAGCCAGTCCTACACAGAAAATCTGTGTGTGTGTGTGGATAAGTGAGATCTGGGCGGAAAGCCAGCCAACAGTTGAGCTAGATGTCTCATGCTGGCTTACCACTGAGGCTAACATTGATATGGCCGCTGTGACCAGTGGACTGGACCCTAACTGAACTCCAAAAGAAAATTTAAGCCTTAAAGTACAGTGTGGTGAGGGTTTCTTCATCTTCCTGTGGCATTATGTCTGTGCAACTAATGCAAGTGAGACTTTACCAATCCATAAAGATTTCTCACATTCTGCTTCTTTAAAACATATATAACGAATATATCTAGTAGGCAATTAATACAAAGAGATAGCTCACTGCATTTTAAAGAGTAGAAATCATAAGAAGTGTGCCAAAAAGCACAGCGTGTTATTATGAGGAAATGCAGCGTATATTTTCATTAAGAGAGCTCAACACAGAGACAGACAGACAGTGAGAGAACAGAGAGAGGCCCGCGCTGTGCCCATCCTCACTCTGGCCCTGTGCCAGGCCTGCTCCAGCAGAGGAAAAGAGAGAAAGGGAGGCTGTTGGGAGCGTGTGCGGATGTGTGTGTGTGTGTGTGTGTGTGTGTGTGTGTGTGTGTGTGAGTGAGAGAGAGAGAGAGAGAGAGAGAGAGAGAGAGAGAAGGGGGCAAACATTCCCCTGGCAGGATCCCCGGGTCCCGGCGGAGGGCAGGGTTCAGCCGCTGAAGGAGAGGCTGCGTGCCCGGCAGTCAATTAGCGGCTTGCATTTACACAACAAATGGAGCTCCTACAGTTTCTCTAGCCCTCACACGCATCCACACACACCACTCATGAGTGTATCCACTCAGCGCTCATCAGCACACGCCAACGCAAGGTCATAGAGAAGGGGAGGGAGGGAGAGAGCGCGGGAGGGAGAGAGAAAGAGGGAGAGAATAAAGAGAGAGAGCAAGAGGCCACCTATCTGGAGTGGTACTCCACAAATACTAACTCATTGGCTGTATCAGAAACACAAGCAGAGACACGGTGAACACAAAGTAACAAAATCTCGCAGCTGCAATGCAGGAATGAATACGTGTCCCCAAACCTCTTCTGTCCTTGGAAGATCCCACAAAAGACCATAAAGACAGGGAAGATCTAAATCACAACTGAGTGCCAGCAATGGCTGGCCAATGGACACATTCCAGCTTTTTTTTTTGTTTTAATGAAATCACTTTTTGCATCTGTCCATTTGGTGTCACTGTCATTTGGCGTTAATCGAATCTTGATTTGCACACTCGAGTGTCAAGAGCTCTGGTCCACGAGCCTCTCAACAGTCCAGTGCTGATTCAAGTGAAGAATTCATATACTAGACCTTCACCCTGTGGATTCCCATCAATGAATGTGATCTTAATACCACAGGCCGATGGCAATTGCCAGTGTTAATCTGTCATCATATTCATACATTTCAAATGAGTGAATCTGCCCTCACTGATGTTCGATAAAGGGCTGAAAGCATTGGCAGAATGCAGTGTTTTGCTTTTGCATTATGAGCAAAACAGATGCAATTACAGTCTATATACTGTACATGCCACATTTTGTTATGCTTTAATCTCCTGCATTTACATAACTTACTGATGTACATGGCATATTGCTGGAAAGTGGACAAACCACAATTGTTCTGATCTACCTCTTATGGTAGTTACATATCTGGGGAGATATTTAAGCTTTAAAGAGTCACATCAATGCTTTTCATTGTCTTTACATTCTTTCTCTCTGTCAACTTGCCAGTCAAGCTGTCAGAGAGACCATCCCCGTACAGTATATCCTTGCCTCTGTAAAGGCAAAGAATTGCAGCCACTCGTTCGTGTCTTTGCAGCACTGATTCTAAATTGCTTGGAAACTTCCACAGCAGGAACAGACAGCATCATGCATCAGAGCACACCAAATGAACCCAAAACAAAAATTTACTTAGCAGGTTGTTAATTTAACTGTATTGGAAGCGGCCAAATATCAACGCTGTATAATTAGTCGTATAGTAACGTTAATGAGAGCCTACTGACCAGCTCAGCAATCCTCAGCTTGCTGGAAATAGAAAAGAAAAGAAACAACTGAAGAGAGGCAGGCAGAAAATAGTCTTAAGGCAGGGACAGACGTCCCTTTGAAACATTTAGCTTCACCAGACACCTTGTGGAAAATTGCCATGTCAGGGTGACATGAGAACAGAAGCTGCAGTCAATACTCTTGATTCAATAAAGTTGATCAGGAAATACCCCTGTCCTGACCAGGTGAAATTCCCTTCAATCTCTCTTTGTGAATGCGTGTGCTTTGTGTGGACAGCAATGACACAGTGTTTTAAATGCACGTTTAGAATAAATGACGAAACATATTAATACCTGTATCATAAACCTGATACCAGGAAGCGTGAGGACGCCTGTGTGTGAAAGAGGCTGAAGACAGGAGACAATCAACACTTCCTTCTTTACTTCCCTTGCTCCTCCCAGCTATCTGTCGCTCACACCCACGGACATTCAGGTGAGAACTGCCCTGTCGGTGTACTGTATGTGTGTGAAGCGGGGAAGCTCAGCAGCTAGACTGGAAGCTGTTAATTGGAGGAAACCAGGGGTCTACACTGCTGTTTGGCACGCATTTCCTCACAAACAGGTCGGCATCTCTTTGCCGATCTGCCCTCTACCTACTCCACCCACTAATCTCCTGTCTATAACATCAATCTATCAGGGACAATTATTAGTGAAATGAGACCAGAGGTAAGTGGATGAGAGCTGACCTGTGGCATACAGCAATCAAACCCCAGCCCATTTCTCTCTAGCTCTCTCTCTCTTCCTCTCACCCTCCCTCTCCCTCTCCCTCCAGCTGTGCTCTGAATAGGCCTTTAAATCACCCGGCCCAGGCCCTTTGATTGGTTGACCTCTCTGCATGATTAAACAGCCATTTTCATCACGTCCTCCATAGAAGAGTGACAGACAGAGAAAGAGGGAGAGAGATGGAGAGACAGCCATGCTGATAAGGGCGGTGAGCGAGCCCAACCAAATGGGATTTTACCACGCTGATGATGACAGACATCTGGATCACAAGGAGGGGGGAAAACTGAAACTCCACAGAGGGATGGCGGGTGCGAATAGCAGCTGAAAGTTCAACACACGGCTCCACTGAATATCGTCGGCACACTAGATACCCACAAATGTCGAGCAAAGTACAAATCAAATCATCAAGACACAATAATGTCCATATCACAATAAATTGCCACACTCACCTTGATGAAATCAGATACGGCACTTTTTAAATACTAACTTCTGTTAACGCCATCACTTTAACATTTGTCTAATGTGGGATACAAGATATCAGAGGCTCATAGTTACCACTGCTGTGCCCGGTGACCACAATGATTTACTAAGAGCACTGTTCTAAGAGCGGGAGAGTTTAATTTCCTCCTCTTCCCTGAAACCAAACCTCTCGTCCGATAAAGTCACCACCCCCTCATAACATCTGTTTGGCTTCCAAATAAAAAAAATAAAAAAAAGCCGTAAAGCCAGTGTGGCAGGGTGGTGCAAGCAACAGCAGCTGTTCCCGTGCTGTGTTCAGACTTTAATTAAAGTTTGAATCAGCTCCCCTCAATTTTTTGTCATCCTTCTTTCCCAGCACTCTCTTCTCTTCCTTGCCCTGCCTTGAATACAAAAGCTGCTCTCTGCAGCAGCAACATTATTTAATATTTTTTTGGTGCGAGTTGTGTTGTTGCTGTTGTGAGTTAGTTAGCGCTGCCAAGTTCCCTCCCTTACTCCTCGGCAGTCTTATTCTTTCCCCTCGGCTCTTTCTGGCCGAGGTGCAAGCTCTGGCGTCGTTTTGTTCAAATTCCTCCCATCCCGCCCTTTCACAAATCTAAACACTTTTATGTTGATGCAGCTACAAGCAGACTGGGAGATGGGCTACTTTGGAAAATGTGTCTGTGCTGTGGCCAAGTTTGACTGCAGCAGTGATTGTTGAGGGCAGAATGAGGTGTGTCTATTAAAAGGGAAAAAATATGTCTTCAAGAGAAGGAAAGTCAAATATGATCACGTGTGCCACTGACTAAAAGATGCAACATTTTCAGACATGCCTGTTCTAAAATTAATCACTGGTTTTAGTTATTGGTCAATCCATTGTTTTTAAGCAAACATTTGGTGTTGCCTGAATTGCCAGTTAGACAAGTAGGACCTGTCATGTGTCAGAGGACACGCAGAGGAGGTCTGCTGGTGCACCAGAGGCCATGTCAAGCTGATCTCAAGAGCCAAATGAGGTCACACTCGGGAAACAACGAAGAGCTGAGTTGATCAACCAGAACAGCCGCATTCCTTCACATGCAACAGAAACCAAGGAAATCTTGGGGAGGTGGGGCAATCTCAGGAGAAAAGACTTGGGAGAGAAAGGAGGCAACTCCTCCCAGCTCGTGCACATCACCAGTCACAAGCTCCACACCCCATTTCATTTGGAGCGCAGGGCTGAATGGTTTCGCTGATGCAGTCCTTCGTGTTTGCTTGCTGTTTCGTCACATGCTCGGCCTCATTATCCACCCCAGAAAACCTAGAAGCCAAACAACAAGAAAAAAAAAAAAAAAAAAAAAAGCAGAGAAAACGCAGA